>JAGDYQ010000018.1:8515202-8560202 GCA_021962125.1 Bulinus truncatus | reverse complement strand
TTAACAATAACAACTATTACTATTAATGATAAATGTAAATTGCGGGGCTCCTTCCATGCTCCGGGCCACAATTTTGGAGCTATCGGTCAAATCGGCATAAGGCTGGCACTGCCAACACGGACAATGAGATGACCATTGCCATAAAGGAAGTCATTAGATTAGCATCATTTGTAATTGTAATTTAAATACAATTAGTTAAATATTGTTCATTCCACACTGCAAGTTGATATGCCCCATGCTGCTCATAATGAAAGCCATTGCTCCTGTCGTATCACTGCTTCGTCAGTGATATTTACGTGCAAGCACGTCCAAGCGTAATGATTTTAAAAAAAAAATCACTAGATTGTGCATATTTTAAATGCACCAGTTGCACCACAATTAAAAGATAAGTGATTAAATTTAAAAAAAAAACATTCAAGATTTTTTTTTTTTTTTTTTTACTTTTATTATTAACGACTGCGAGCTATTAGCTAAAAATTGAGCTTAAAAAAATATTTAATACTAGCTGTACCCTGCAAAGCCTTTGCATGAAGATAGACTATTGTAAAGCCAGTGCCAAACCTAGGGATTTAGGTGCCCGGTGGCTTTGCCTCTTTTGGGGCACCTGCATTTTGACGTTCGATACCATGACATGAGATTATGTACTTAATATTTAATGCAAAAAATAATTTGGGGGGGGGGGGGGGGCTCCCCTCAAGCTGGTGCCCGGTGGGACTTTCGATTTTGAACGCCCTCTCACCCCACTGTAGGTACGCCTCTGTGTTCAGCTTTGATACATATTTTCAAAATATATTTTTTTTTTAAGTTATGAAATAATTAAAAATCTAATTAGTTGTTGTTTCTTTTTCTTACAACATCCTAAAGGATAATTTTTGTCAATAAAATAAAATGTCAGAGATCTAATTACGGTAGTTACTTTTCATTAAAAAAAACTAAAAAGATACATTGTGAAAAAAACAATAAAAAAATAATAATAAAATGTCCCTGAGAGGAATCGAACCTGGATAGTCAGCATAAAAAAAAAAAGAGAGAAAACCCCCAAGCTCCTTATCAATTCAGCCACCACGCCACACGATAGAAAATAATTTTAATGCATAATAAAAAAAATTGCTCCATATTTTTTTTTACTTTCACTTGACTTAGTTTTAGGCCTATATAATCTTATTTTGTTAATTGAAGATATATCATAGCCCTATTTATTTAAAAAAAAATGAAATATTATAATAGCTCAAAAATTAATTTGTATAGAAATTTGCAGAATTTATTTTTTTTTATATCATATCGACTTTTAAAAAAGAATATTTACGAAATTAGATACGAAAATGCGCTCGCTAGTCTTATCGTCGGAGATTTTCGATTATTACTATTATTTACGTTTGACGATGTTAAAATGCTATCTGTTGTAATAAACACTACAATAAGTTATCATAGTCAGATAACATAGTCAGTTAACATAGACAGTTATAATATTACTTCTTTCTGAATGTAAAGGTAATTTCAATGTCATCATATATCTTCTCGCAACAGCTGTACCCCCTGTGATTCAGAGTCTGTGTGGCACTCAAAAGGTCGTACTTTGGGCTGTCGAAGTACTCAGTAATATCCACCCCCTCCCCGGTGATCAGGGCGAGCTGTTTGTTGTCGTGGGTCCAGGATCCGACTTTGATGCGACAGGTGGCTCCCGGCTCCGCATCCACATTTTTAAGGTCGCAGGTGAAACGGACCCTCTGACTGGGCACGTAGACGACGCTCCAGTCCTTAGAGACCACCAGGCGGTCTGGGGAGAGCAGCTCGGGTGCCGCGATGGCGTTATAGAAAGAAAGGTCTGGAGTCCAAACTCTGCTGGCTGGTAAGCTCACCTATTAGGGAGGGGGGAGAGAGAGAAGAGGCATATAATGAAATAAAACCAAAGTCAGCTCCATACAATCATGGAGATACAATGAAAAGAATGTTTGTCTAGTACTGGTACTATTTTATTTGTCTAGTACTGGTACTATTTTGTTTATCTCGTACTGGTACTATTTTGGTTGTCTGGTACTGGTACTATTTTGTTTGTCTAGTACTGGAACTATTTTGGTTATCTGGTACTAGTACTATTTTTGTTGTCTCGTACTGGTACTATTTGGGTTGTCTAGTACTGGTACTATTTTCGTAGTCTCGTACTGGTACTATTTAGTTTGTCTGGTACTGGTACTAATTTGTTTGTCTAGTACTGGTACTTTTTTGTTTGTCTAGTACTGGTACTATTTTGGTTGTCTCGCACTGGTACTTTTTTGCTTGTCTAGTACTGGTACTATTTTGTTTGTCTAGTACTGGTACTATTTTGTTTGTCTAGTACTGGTACTATTTTGTTTGTCTAGTACTGGTACTATTTTGTTTGTCTAGTACTGGTACTATTTTGGTTGTCTCGCACTGGTACTTTTTTGCTTGTCTAGTACTGGTACTATTTTGTTTGTCTAGTACTGGTACTATTTTGTTTGTCTAGTACTGGTACTATTTTGTTTGTCTAGTACTTGTACTATTTTGTTTGTCTAGTACTGGTACTATTTTGGTTGTCTCGCACTGGTACTTTTTTGCTTGTCTAGTACTGTTACTATTTTGGTTGTCTCTTACTGGTACTATTTTGTTTGTCTAGTACTGGTACTATTTTGTTTGTCTCTTACTGGTACTATTTTGTTTGTCTCGCACTGGTACTTTTTTGCCTGTCTAGTACTGGTACTATTTTGTTTGTCTAGTACTGGTACTATTTTGTTTGTCTAGCACTGGTACTATTTTGGTTGTATCTCACTGGTACTTTTTTGCTTGTCTAGTACTGGTACTATTTTGTTTGTCTAGTACTGGTACTATTTTGTTTGTCTAGTACTGGTACTATTTTGGTTGTCTCGCACTGGTACTTTTTTGCTTGTCTAGTACTGTTATTATTTTGGTTGTCTCTTACTGGTACTATTTTGTTTGTCTAGTACTGGTACTATTTTGTTTGTCTCTTACTGGTACTATTTTGTTTGTCTAGTACTGGTACTTTTTTGGTTGTCTCTTACTGGTACTATTTTGTTTGTCTGGTACTGGTACTATTTTGTTTGTCTAGTACTGGTACTATTTTGGTTGTCTCGTACTGGCACTATTTTGTTTGTCTAGTACTGGTATTATTTTGTTTGTCTAGTACTGGTACTATTGTGGTTGTCTCGTACTGGTACTATTTTGGTTGTCTCGTACTGGTACTATTTTGTTTGTCCACATCAGCCTTATATACATGGACAAATCTCTACTCATTCGGCAGTTAGAGATGTAAGCTGGTACTGTGTATTTAATGAAAGTAAAAAAAAAACATATTTAGGTGTTGCCATCAGCTCTTTACCTGGTCTAAACTGCTAGAGGACAGCAGTGAGCTGTAATACGGCGGTTTCCAGCTAGCCTGGGTCCACAGCACGACCTCCACTTGATCTTTCTCTGTGTCCGCCTCTACGATATTCATCAGCTTAAAATTCAGCGACACATTCAGGGGCGTGTTGTTAGACAGCGGAATGACGTCAGATTCACAGGTGATCTGATTCATTAGCGTCCATCTCATTTGTCCATGGGAAACTACAGATATTTAAAAAAAAATGTTTTTCTTAAAAAGTATCCAAATTGTTTTTTTCTTTAAAAGTATCCAAATTATTTTTTTCTTAAAAAGTATCCAAATTGTTTTTTCTTAAATAGTGTCCCGGATAAGATAATAATTCGCCCTGGAGGTGGGCTAAAACTCGACAGGGTTCCATGGATCACACTATCCCCCCGTGAGTGAAATCCCTTATTTCTTAATATACTCACCATGAAAGGCAATAGTACATAGCAGAAGAATGATCCCTCGTAGTTCAGCCATGATTGTCTGAAGTATTCTCACACTTTGTGAAATGAGAACTGGTAGAAGCGTAGAATGGCATGACATATTTATTGACAGGAAATACAAAAATGAAAAAAAAAACTAAACAACCATTTTGTTTTGTTTTTTTTACAAAAAAAAAAACAAGAAATAAAAATAATACATTATGGTGCTTTTTTTTAATACTCACATTTCCGGTGTTATCCAATGTTCCTGTCCGCTTGTGCGTGTATGTGACAGAAAGTGAAAGAGAGAGTGAGTATAATGTAGAGGGTGTGGCCAGCTATTCATAGGTGTGAAACAAATAAAGAATATGGGGGGCCTCTATACACTGTTTTATCACTGGGCCCATAATGCTTCATTCTCTTTGACACAGATTCGCGTCATAGCCTTTGAGGGGGGGGGCTGAAGGGCTCACTTGAGGCCCTCCACCCCATAGCATTTATTAAGCCATGAAATATAAAAACAAACTGGTGGGCCGCTTGGATCCTTCTGTTGTGTGAGGGGCCCCATACCTGTTGTGTAAGGGCCCCATACCTTTTGTGTGAGGGCCCCATACCTGTTGTGTGAGGGCCCCCATACATGTTGTGTGAGGGCCCCCATACCTGTTGTGTGAGGGCCCCATACCTGTTGTGTGAGGGCCCCCATACATGTTGTGCGAGGGCCCCATACCAGTTGTGTGAGGGCCCCCATACCTTCATTGTTCTGACAGGCCCGTCGTGCCGGCCTTTGACTCCGGTCATAAAAACTGCTCAAGTGACGGAGGTCATTGAAAAAGCGTGGGCATCAAACGTGCATCATGAATGGCATCGAATAAATGCTTAGATAACGCCTCTGGTAGATCTGTTGAACGTAAATAACCTTTTCACTTAAGCCAAATATTCTTGTTTGTTTGTCTGTAAAGGTCAATGCATAGAACATGTTTAACAATAACTGCACCAACCAAGTGGTAGCCGTGACATTTTATCTGAACACGGACTGTGGGAGAAATATATTGGTCAAATACCAGATGTCGGTAGTAATTTTCTAGTTAATAATACAAAGAACACAATGCAAATGGGAAGGGAAGATAAGTATGAAAATTTGGTTATGGTAACATGTACAGTTTGATCATTTAGTCAATTTAACCACTACAGGATGATTGTATAGTTAAGGTAACATATACAGTATGGTCATTTAGTTAAGGCAACATATACAGTATGGTCATTTAGTTAAGGCAACATATAAAGTATGGTCATTTAGTTAAGGCAACATATAAAGTATGGTCATTTAGTTAAGGCAACATATAAAGTATGGTCATTTAGTTAAGGCAACATATAAAGTATG
This sequence comes from Bulinus truncatus, assembly GCA_021962125.1. Taxonomy (NCBI): domain Eukaryota; kingdom Metazoa; phylum Mollusca; class Gastropoda; family Planorbidae; genus Bulinus; species Bulinus truncatus. The sequence goes on along the minus strand of JAGDYQ010000018.1, from coordinate 8,555,014 downwards.
GTCATTTAGTTAAGGCAACATATAAAGTATGGTCATTTAGTTAAGGCAACATATACAGTATGGTTATTTAGTTAAGGCAACATATAAAGTATGGTCATTTAGTTAAGGCAACATATACAGTATGGTCATTTAGTTAAGGTAACATATACATTATGGTCATTTAGTTAAGATGACCTATACAAGTATGGTCATTTAGTTAAGGTAACCTATACAAGTATGGTCATTTGGTTAAGATAACCTATACAAGTATGGTCATTTGGTTAAGATAACCCATACAAGTATGAAGATACCGTCGACGCCTGCTAAATTCTTTGCCGTGACGATCAAGTTATTATGTAGATGTACTAACACCAATTATTAACTACATCTGTACAGATACGACATTGGCGGTAAGCGTGGTGGGTCTGTAGCCGTATTGATAGCCGGGTTTAGATTTGTGTACAGTTATTTAAAACAAATAAAACAAAATCTCCAGGCGTGGAGCCTGATGCCTGGTAGTTAAGGTTAATGGTCTTCGGTAAACTACATGGTACACGGCGGGGCGTATGAAATACATTTGTGGTAAACTACATGGTACACGTCATGCCGTATGAATTACATTTGTGGTAAACTACATGGTACATGTCATGCCGTATGAACTACATTTGTGGTAAACTACATGGTACACGTCATGCCGTATGAATTACATCTGTGGTAAACTACATGGTACACGTCATGCCGTATGAATTACATTTGTGGTAAACTACATGGTACACGTCATGCCGTATGAACTACATTTGTGGTAAACTACATGGTACACGGCATGCCGTATGAATTACATTTGTGGTAACCTACATGGTACACGTCATGGTGTATGAATTACATTTGTGGTAAACTACATGGTACACTGCATGGTGTATGAATTACATTTGTGGTAAACTACATGGTACACAGCATGCCGTATGAATTACATTTGTGGTAATCTACATGGTACACGTCATGGTGTATGAATTACATTTGTGGTAAACTACATGGTACACGACATGGTGTATGAATTACATTTGTGGTAAACTACATGGTACACGACATGGTGTATGAATTACATTTGTGGTAAACTACATGGTACACGACATGGTGTATGAATTACATTTGTGGTAAACTACATGGTACACGACATGGTGTATGAATTACATTTGTGGTAAACTACATGGTACACGGCGTGCCGTATGAATTACATTTGTGGTAGCTTATGTAATATTATGTCCCTAACAATAGGTGCATCTATCTGTAGATAGTAGCAGTACGATCAGCTACTGGATCCTATGGATATTAAATAAAAAGACAAATCTCTTTGTCTATTTTCGATTGTGTTCGGATCAATGATTGAGAATCTTTGAAACAGATAATGACTCTCGCTGCTAAATCAAACGTGCTCGGGTTAGTTTTCATTCGCCAATCAGATTCTTGAATCTTAATTGTGATCATCAATTTATAAAATGCATGTCTTAATTTCATTGGTTGATGCGTTTTGTTTTGTTGTTTTTGTTTTCTATTTTACATTTTTTTATCGAGTGTTTAATTTTACGGTCCGAACTTTCAATTCAAATATCTCTTAACTGTTCTTTACGAGTTACAGGGCTCAATTTTGACGGATGCTTTCGAGGCCCTTCTTCTATTTTTTTTAACAATAACAACTATTACTATTAATGATAAATGTAAATTGCGGGGCTCCTTCCATGCTCCGGGCCCCAATTTGGAGCTATCGGTCAAATCGGGTCTAAGGCCGGCACTGCCAACACGGACAATGAGATGACCATTGCCATAAAGGATGTCATTAGATTAGCCTCATTTGTAATTGTAATTTAAATACAATTAGTTAAATATAGATTATTCAACTGTGCAAGTTGATATGCCGCATGCTGATCATAATAAAAGCCATTGCTCCTGTCGTATCACTGCTTCGTCAGTGATATTTATGTGCAAACACGCCCAAGCGTAATGATTTTAAAAAAATCACTAGGTTATGCATATTTTAAATGCACCAGTTGCACCACAATTAAAGATAAGTGATTAAATTTCAAAAAGACATTCAAGATTTTATTTTTTTTTTTACTTTTATTATTAACGACTGCGAACTATTAACTAAAAAATGGAGCTTAAAAAAAATCTAAAATTTTTTTTCATAAATAAAAGTACAGTAATTTTAAACAGAGAATAGTCTTATTTGTACTTAGACACAAGAGTGACATCTACATAAATATCTCAACTCAGAGAGGGAGGAGAGATTGATGAAAAGATGGCGATTAGGTAAAAAGGGAGGTAATCGGCATAAAATTAGTATATATATATATATATATATATATATATATATATATATATATATATATGACTTACTGAAAGTTGTCATAATTTATAATTACTTCCCTTGATATTTTATTAAAATATACTAAGTTATGCAATTAATTTAGTAAAGAGTACTTTTTTTTTAATGCACTGAATAAATTGTGTGGAGCATGAATATTTTAGAGCCACACATTTTTTTTAGAGTATAAATTCAACACATTCTGCTTAAATAAAGGTTATATTAAAAATGCATCTAAGCCATCTTTATTAACAAATAACATCAACAAACAACAAACAAAACAAAAACATCAACAAAATGAAACGTCTACAACATACTACATTAGAAAAAAATTGCACCGTTTTTTTTTAAATAAGTTAAAAAAAATAGAATGTTAACGTACTTGTTAAGCTAAGCCTAAAGCTTTTACAAGCAATATGAGATTATAAAAATTCAACACCTAAGAAAATGAATATAGGTTTATGTCTGTTTATTAGAAAAGTTTAGATAAATAAATAAATAAATAAATATATATATATATATATATATATATATATATATATATATATATATATATATATATATATATATATATAGTATCAGAGTAATAAATCTTTTAAGAAAATGTTTAAGTCATTTTTATGTCAGTTATCATAGTCAGTGAAACATAGCCCGTTATTGTAGTCAGTTAACATAATCAGTTATTATAGTCAGCTATCATATTTACTTCTTTCTGAATGCAAAGGTAATTTCAATGTCTTCATACATATTCTCGCAACAGCTGTACTTCTTGCGATTCAGACTCTGTGTGGCACTCAAAAGGTCGTACTTTGGGCTGTCGAAGTACTCTGCAATATTCACCACCCCCTCCTCCCCGGTGATCAGGGCGAGCTGTTTGTTGTCGTAGGTCCAGGATCCGACTTTGATGCGACAGGTGGCTCCCGGCTCCGTGTCCACATTAATAAGGTCGCAGGTGAAACGGACCCTCTGGCTGGGCACGTAAATGACGCTTCCGTCCTTAGAGACCACCACGCGGTCTGCGGAGAGCAACTCGGGTGCAGCGATGGCGTTATAGAAAGAAAGGTCTGGGGTCCACATTTTGCTGGCTGGTAAGCTCACCTATTAGGGAGGGGGGGGAGGAGAGAGAGAAGAGGCATATAATGAAAGAAAACCAAAAGTCAGTTAATGGAGATACAATGAAAAAATGGGTTACTACTGGTACTATTTTGGTTGTCTCGTACTGGTACTATTTTGGTTGTCTCGTACTGGTACTATTTCGGTTGTCTCGTATTGGTACTATTTTGGTTGTCTCGTACTGGTACTATTTTGGTTGTCTCGTACTGGTACTATTTTGGTTGTCTCGTACTGGTACTATTGTGGTACTCTCGTACTGGTACTATTTTGGTTGTCTCGTACTGGCACTATTTTGTTTGTCCACATCAGCCTTCACATGGACAAATCTCTACGCATTCGGCAGTTAGGTTTAAGCTGGTACTGTGTATTTAATGAAAGTAAAAACAGATATTAGGATTTAGGTGTTGCCCTCAGCTCTTACCTGGTCTAAACTGCTAGAGGACAGCAGTGAGCTGTAATACGGCACTTTCCAGCTAGCCTGTGTCCACAGCACGACCTCCACTTGATCTTTCTCTGTGTCCGCCTCTAAGATATTCATCAGCTTAAAATTCAGCGACACATTCAGTGGCGTGTTGTTAGACAGCGGAATGACGTCAGATTCACCGGTGATCTGATTCAGCAGCGTCCATCTTATTTGTCCATGGGAAACTACAGATATTTTAAAAAAAAATGTATTTTTCTTTAAAAGTATCCAAATTGTTTTTTTCTTATAAAGTATCCAAATTGTTTTTTCTTAAAAAGTATCCAAATTGTTTTTTTTTTCTTAAAAAGTATCCAAATTGTTTTTTTTCTTTAAAAGTATCCAAATTTTTTTTTTTCTTAAAAAGTATCCAAATTGTTTTTTTCTTAAAAAGTATCCAAATTGTTTTTTCTTAATTAGTATCCCGGATAAGACAATAATTCGCCCTGGAGGTGGGCTAAAACTCGACAGGGTTCCATGGATTACACTATCCCCCCGTGAGTGAAATCCCTTATTTCTTAATATACTCAGTTACTCACCATGAAAGGCAATAGTACATAGCAGAAGAATGATCCCTCGTAGTTCAGCCATGATTTGTCTGAAGTATTCTCACACTTTGTGAAATGAGAACTGGTAGAAGCGTAGAATGGCATGACATATTTATTGACAGGAAATACAAAAATGAAAAAAAAAATAAACAAAGATTTTGTTTTTTTTTTTACAAAAAAAAATATATCAATAAATACTGGTCCTTTTTTATACTCACATTTCCGGTGTTATCCAATTATCCTGTCTGCTTTCCCGTGTATGTGGCAGAAAGTGAAAGAGAGAGAGAGAGAGAGAGAGAGAGAGAGAGGTTGACATAGAGTGATTCTGTGTGTGTGAGAGAGATGGAGAGAGAGAGAGACTGATAAAGAGTTTGAGTATAATAGAGTGTGTGTGCCCAGCTATTCATAGGTGTGAAACAAAAAAAAAAGATTATGGGTGATATGTGGGCCTCGGTACACTGTTTTATCCCTGGGCCCAAAATGCTTCATTCTCTTAGACACAGATTCGCATCATAGACTTGGGGTGGGGTGGGTGATGATATCACTTCAGCCCCCCCCCCCCCCCCCAGCATTTACTGTCAAGTTCGTTGTTAAGCCAAGAAATTTAAATATTACAAACCAACTGATGGGGGCTCTTTGATCCTTCTGTTGTGTGAGGGGCCCCATACCTGTTGTGTGAGGGCCCCATACCTTCATTGTTCTGCAAGGCCCATCGTGCAGGTCCTTGACTCCTGTCATACAAACTGCTCAAGTGGTGGAGGTCATTGAAAAAAAAAAGCGTGGGCATCAAACGCGCATCATGAATGGCGTCGAATGAATGTTTCATAACGCCTCTGGTAGATCTGTTGAACGTAGATAACCTTTTCGCTTTGGCAAAATGTTCTTGTTTGTTTGTCTGTAAAGGTCAATGAATAGAATCTGTTTAACAATAACAGCACCAACCAAGTGGTAGACGTGTGACATTTTACCTGAACACGGACTGTGGGAGAAATATATTGGTCAAGTACCAGATGTCGGTACTGTGTTGTTAATAATAATAAAAAAAAAACACAATGCCAATGGGAAAGGGGAGATAAGCATGATCATTTAGTTCAGGTAACCTATACAGTATGATAGTTTAGTTCAGGTAACCTATACAAAATGATCATTTAGTTCAGGTAACCTATACAATATGATCATTTAGTTCAGGTAACCTATACAGTATGAAGGTACGGTTAGTGCCTGCTGAATGCCGAGACTATCAAGGTGTAGCCAAAAGAGTGCCACACCAATAATTAAGCACATCTGTGCAGAGACGAGATTTGCAGTAAGCCGCGGGGAGGGGGGGGATCTTTGGTTGCATTATTAGGGTCTATGGCCGTATTTCATATCCGGGTTTTAGATTTTTTTACAGTCAGAGGCGCAACTACGGGGGGGGGGGCATCGGAGGCCTTCCCCCCTCCCCCCGAAATAAAAAAAATTAAAAGATTAGACCAAAATTAGTTTAAAATAAAATACAAATATAAAAAAAAATGTAATTTTAACACAAGTGATTTTTTTGCGCGCCCCGCCCCCCCCCCTTCCCTGAAAGTTTGGTCCAGTTGCGCTTCTGTTTACAGTTATAAAAAGGGGACATAAGTCTCCAGGCGTGGAGCCTGAGGCCTGGCAGGTCAGGTTAAAATGGTCTCCGGTTAACTTACGTGGTTCACAGCATGGCGTATGAATTACATTAGTGGTAACCTACCTGTATGGTCGGCCCCTGACTGAGAGTTGGCGAGCCCCAATTGTCCAATATGGGTTTGTCTGGTTAGTATAGCCTTGAAAGGTTATGGTTCCTTCTGTTCGGCTGTCGACTTGGAGGTACCTGGTTCGATCTCTGTGTGAGGACAATGGAAAATGTTCAGGTCTCGGCTCAAGTTCCCCAATATATATATATATATATATATATATATATCTCCCGTGGTGCCTCCATGGCCATTGCACTATCGGCTATGGTGGGGGGATGAAGGAAGGGCAGTGTAGGGCGCCATAAAAACTTTGAATTAACAACAAGAAGACAACAACATTTTCTCATGTATTTGTCAGGAATCATGTTATACATATCAGTGAGCATGTTATATATGTCAGGCATAACCAGGCCCGTAGCGTGCGGGGGTGGGGGCCGGGACACCCTGCGTTATGTCTGACCTACCCCCCACCCCGCTTATTTGTTCTACTTAGTCAAATGTATCACCTGACCTCCACCCGAAACTACAACAACATCTGACCACTGCTCAACAGTTAACTCACCAGTGACCTATGTTTTTTTTGGCCTTTTTTTTTTTACTATCAGTGGGTTGCTCTGTTCAATAAAGTTTTTCTTAATTTAAAACTTTTTTAAAATACCCCTTGTCATACATCAACTCATTCAGAAATGCACAAACATTAAAACTGTGCCACTTTTGTTGACATGTTACTTTTTAAAATTACAATTTACAAACAAACATCAAACAATTTACAAACAAACATCAAACAATTTACAAACATCAAACAATTTACAAACAAACATCAAACACCAAGAAGGAAAAAAAATCTTTTTGAGATATACTGTTAATTTTATTCTTATATTAAACCTCTGTCAATATTACATATTACAACACAAAATTCAACGAAATCTATCAATAAATAAAATAGTTATGACATTTATATAAAACACACATACACACTAATTTTATGAGCCAAAATTATCAGATAACCAAAACAAAAAAAAAATTAATTTTAAATTGAATAAAATGCACATATTATATATTAGTGAGAGCAGAAATGCAGAATGTTTTATCATCTATTAGATTACTTTAGACAACTTTTTTATAATGATTTTGTAGTATGTAAAATGTAGAAAAAAGACGGTGTTAAATTTTATTCACAATTAAAAAAACAGGTAGAAATAATTTTTTTATAACAATCCTTGTAACTCTTATGATTATATTAAATCTACATTAAAAATACACAATATACTAAGGATTCATAAATATTTATCCACAAATTTAATAAAAAAATCATTTTTAGTAATACATGCATAAACATTTCATTATCGAAAAAAAAAAAGATTTTTTTCCTGAAATTAAGTGATAGACATTTTAACATTGTACTCATTTCTTCAACATGCATCAGCTAAAACCCAAATTTTCATCCCCCCATTTAGTTGGCTTATCTTTAATATATTGTCTAAAACTATATTCACCAATGTAGATTCTTTCATCTATAATAAGATTTTCATAAGGCTGGCAGTATTCCAAACATTCTCTTCTGTTTTACCTTAGCTTGCCAATCAGTAGGGAGCGACCGATATGCCTTTTTACCGATAGTCCGATACCGATATTTTCCCCCAGCATTTTTACCGATACCGATACCGATACCGATATTTTCTTTTTAGGGGCTGTCCATTATTTATGTCAACAAATTTTTGGCGATTTTTACCTCCCCCCTGTCAACAACTTGTCAAACTTCCAGAGACCCCCCCTATAAAATTACGTAAACATTTGATTACCCCCCTAAAAAAGGTGGCTTCCAAAATGTTTATGTGGCAAAATTAGTAGGAATATAGTTAGTTTAATTAAAATACTGAATGTTAAGCGAGTGTGTAACACAAAACTACAAACGCTGCTTAATTTGCCTATTTATTAAGTAATTATATTCAATTAAAAAAGTAACATTGTTGACGTCAACTTTTCTTGACCTCCCCCCCTCCCCCTTGTCAACAATTGTCAAAAATTTTCTGACCCCCCCTCCCCCCTATTTTGTTGACGTAATTAATGGACAGCCCCTTAAGCAACAACAATGCCAAACACGTATTATTATCGTGCTATATGACGTATTTCAAGCCAAGTTCACATATTTTGTAACCCCCCCCCCCCCAGATACCGATATTTTTTTTTAATCAACAACAATGCCAAACACGTGTCTCTCTCATGCTACAGCTAATGACGTATGTCAACCCATGCTTACCCCTTCCCTGTCATATTTCGAGACACTACGCCCACACGTAAGTCTTGTTTCCCCCCCCCCCCCCCCAAACTTCCCATCCCAACAAAAAATACACACAGATGTTCACTAATTGTATCATTCATGGTCATACATTAGAATTAAGAAATGCCAATCCTATTGTTTCAAGGTCATATCTCTGAGGAAGACGTGACAATTTCTGTGTACGGGTTTTTTTCCCCTTTTTTTATATCTTGTCTGATCTGGTTATAGAATTGGGTTATTTACTGATTTTTTTCTGCAACTCTGTTGTGAAAAAAAAAAACAATGTATCGGCAGCCAAAAAAACGGCCGGTCCGACAGTTAACCCATAGTGCCAATATCGGTTCGACTATCGGTCGCTCCCTACAACAATCGGCCGATCCGATATTAACCGATAGTGCCAATATCGGTCCGATACCGATAGCGATCCGATTATCGGTCGCTCCCTACCAATCAGTGTGTTGTTCATTCTCAAAATTTTATATATATTTAATATCCATGAATTAGTTTGAATCTGAGCTTAGACATGAATGATCTCGTCTAAAGTCCATGGAATATGGAATAGCACATCGGTGGATGGAATATGGAATAGCACATCGGTGGATGGAATATGGAATAGCACATCGGTGGATGGAATATGGAATAGCACATCGGTGGTGTCGTATAAACGAAGCTTATGTCTGTTAATGATTTTAAAAATGTGTCGTATAAACGAAGCCTATGTCTGTTAATGATTTTAAAATGTGTCTTATAAACGAAGCCTATGTCTGTTAATGATTTAAAAAATGTGTCGTATAAACGTAGCCTATGTCTGTTAATGATTTTAAAATGTGTCTTATAAACGAAGCCTATGTCTGTTAATGATTTAAAAAATGTGTCGTATAAACGAAGCCTATGTCTGTTTATGATTTTAAAATGTGTCTTATAAACGAAGCATATGTCTGTTAATGATTTAAAAAATGTGTCGTATAAACGAAGCCTATGTCTGTTAATGATTTTAAAATGTGTCTTATAAACGAAGCCTATGTCTGTTAATGATTTTAAAAATGTGTCGTATAAACGAAGCCTATGTCTGTTAATGATTTTAAAATGTGTCTTATAAACGAAGCTTATGTCTGTTAATGATTTAAAAAATGTGTCGTATAAACGAAGCCTATGTCTGTTAATGATTTTAAAATGTGTCTTATAAACGAAACTTATGTCTGTTAATGATTTTAAAAATGTGTCTTATAAACGAAGCCTATGTCTGTTAATGATTTTAAAAAATGTGTCGTATAAACGAAGCCTATGTCTGTTAATGATTTTAAAATGTGTCTTATAAACGAAGCCTATGTCTGTTAATGATTTTAAAAATGTGTCGTATAAACGAAGCCTATGTCTGTTAATGATTTTAAAAATGTGTCGTATAAACGAAGCATATGTCTGTTAATGATTTTAAAATGTGTCGTATAAACGAAGCCTATGTCTGTTAATGATTTAAAAAATGTGTCGTATAAACGAAGCCTATGTCTGTTAATGATTTTAAAATGTGTCGTATAAACGAAGCCTATGTCTGTTGATGATTTTGAAAATGTGTCTTATAAACGAAGCTTATGTCTGTTAATGATTTAAAAAATGTGTCTTATAAACGAAGCCTATGTCTGTTAATGATTTTAAAAATGTGTCGTATAAACGAAGCCTACGTCTGTTAATGATTTAAAAAATGTGTCTTATAAACGAAGCCTATGTCTGTTAATGATTTAAAAATGTGTCTTATAAACGAAGCCTATGGATGGGGAATTTTGCAGAGTGCGCGTGTTTTTTGAATGAGACTGGGGGTGGGAGAGAGAGGGGCGGTAGGGAGAGTGAGAGGGTGGGAGGTAGGGAGAGAGATTTGATTTCATGTCGGTTTAAGACTTCGTTTTAAAAAGTAACACTGTATCACCGTCCCTGGCTGAGTGTTGGTGAGCCCAAATCTCCAATTTGGGTTGAAAGTTATGGTTCCTTCTACCCATGTTATATCTTTGGTTATATTGGCTGTAGTACACCTTTTCATAGTCTGAGCAACTATTTCTCTTCTAAGATGTTACTTTCAGGTATAGTATTAGAATCTGAATCTACGGTTACATAACAAGCGCCCTAGTCCCAGCTATTGTGGCGCCCTAGTCCCAGCTATTGTGTCGCTCTAGTCCCAGCTATTGTGGCGCCCTAGTCCCAGCTATTGTGGCGCCCTAGTCCCAGCTATTCTGGCGCCCTAGTCCCAGCTATTGTGGCGCCCTAGTCCCAGCTATTCTGGCGCCCTAGTCCCAGCTATTCTGGCGCCCTAGTCCCAGCTATTGTGGCGCCCTAGTCCCAGCTATTCTGGCGCCCTAGTCCCAGCTATTCTGGCGCCCTTGGCCAGTTACAACTATTTTTTTTTTAAATCTGAAAAGTGTTAAAATATTTAACACCGATCTTTCGGCGCCCCCTCCTAGTTATGCGCCCTGATCGTCCACAAAACCCCCGCAGTATCCTTCTAAAGCTGCTGTATACAACTACACCTTGTGTCTCTCAAACACGTGATTGGTTATATTGATCACGACACAGGGGGGAGGGGGGAGAACGAGTTTACCATCACCCCTGAGTATAGCAGTGTATCCCAAAGTGGGTACGCGTACCGCAGGGAGCACGGGTAGAGTTAGGCACAGGGTACGTGCTGCACCAGGCTGAGAACGTTGTATAAACATGTAACGGTTAAAGCGAAAACAATGAAATCAGGGGAAACAAGATCGTAAAACGTTTTATGTAGTCCATTGTTGTTGCTTTTTCACTAGGGGTACTCTGTACAGTAGGGTGATAACAAAAAAATAAAAATTTATGAAACCACTTGCAATCGAGGAAACTTTATGTGTAATTTAAGAATATAAATAGCATTTTTTTAATTTTTTGGGAAGAAAAAAAGTGAAAAAATATTTTTTTTTTCAAAAAAGGACATGTTTTTTCTAGCTTAATTTAAAAGAGTATTCATAATAACTAATCAACTTTTATTAACAAATAAGATATAGAACAGCTAGTAATATATACAGAATGTACAAAAAAACATATTTTGTCCTATTTACTTCAGATTCAAAAATTCAATTTTTCTCGATTTCGCATGAAGTTCCGCCATCAGTTTCACAGCAAGTTCAGCAATTTGGTTAGATCTGGGAATGTCAATTAATGACTTCTCGACTGACCAATGGGTCTTTAAACACTTAATTGCCTTCTTGCATTTTATCTTGATGAGTGATGTAAACAGTTCATTGAAGGACGCTTCATTTTAGTGTTGCCAATCGAACCAAGCATTTGCCCATTCGTAGCAGATGAAGTTGCAGGCAGAAGCGAGAATGCTGCGCCACTCTGGTATCAGAAATAATGCTATAACAGTAAATATTGCACGTGAGTTCCATTTTGCCTGGTGTAAATTTGATAATTTATTCCAGCTGATGCGAGGCCAACGTGGGTTCTCGCCTGTGCTAATATCTTCTGTCGCAAGAAGCGGTAATCAGCTTGAAGAGTGACATAGTTTTGTGTTAATTTGCCAATGAAGGAATAGTTGAGTTCTGGTTAGCTCTTGAATAAGAAAATTCATGACATGTTCCAGAAGAAGGTCGAGTACATGGTGCTGAAGGTCAATATATTGTGGCTTCTGAAAGCCATTGCTCAAGACATCATCCTGTATGAGCTTTACGATCCCGCATCATATTCATCAATTAGCTGATGTAGTTCATTGTGAATGGCCGCGGCAGAACCACTCTCACATTTGAGAATACCGAGTTTGATTTCGGTTGTAATATTTTTCAGCAAACCTACTTGATATTCTTCCCCTTGCACTCTTTTACCATCAAACTGGAGACAATAGGGATCTTTGATTTGAAGTTTTTGAACAATTTTAGTTTTCATTTTCCGTCCTTCAGCGATTACTCGTTTCCAGACACCCGCCAGACTTGGAACCGGCACATCATGACCCTGTTCAGCAATGGTTGCAAGAATGTCATGTGCTTTATGTGTGGAAATGTTTTTCAGTACTAGTAAACCCGCCGTTCTAGTGCTTGCTCTTTGGTATTTCGGTTTGCATTTAGAAGATGACGTTTAAGAAATAGTTGGCGACTCGGGTGAAGAAGCAGAGTTTCAGAATCCGAAGATTTTGAGACAGTTGTATGTGTTTGTGTAGGTTTTGAGACAGTTGTATGTGTTTGTGTAGTTTTTGAGACAGTTGTGTTTGTTTTTGTAGGTTTTGAGACAGTTGTGTGTGTTTGTGTAGGTTTTGAGACAGTTGTATGTGTTTGTGTAGGTTTTGAGACAGTTGTATGTTTTTGTGTAGGTTGTCAGACAGTTGTATGTGTTTTTGTAGGTTGTGATTGAGAAGATTGAGAAGAGCTGGCTTGAGATTGAGTTTTTGATAGTCGGATTCGTTTTCTTGGGTGGAATGATTCCAAAAGGGCTTGTTTGACCATTGAATAACCAATCTTTCCTCCACTGTTAACTTGCCTCTGGTAGAGCTCTTAATTCTCTGTGCTTTTCCATTCTCCATTAACGTTGGTGACATCAGATGGTTTCTTTTTGTTTTAGTCATATAAATCAATTATACCATTGAGTTTCATTCTGATTAGTGTGCTGGATAATAGTGGAAAGTCTAGAATTTCCCTCCAGAGCAATTCTATATCAGTAATCATAATTTTGATTCGATCCAGTCGCCGTTTCTAGCTATTGAACAGAAAAGTGAAGTTTCCAAGAATTTGACGGTTTGTCGGCATCCATGTGAGATTGATGGTTTTATCCCCGGTAGGGATATATTAGCTAAAGCAGAGCCGGGGATGACAGGTCTCAGTGCCGGGGAATTCCCCGGCATCCCCGGCGGTAAATCGAGCCCTGCTCTTCTGTTTAGAAGATGAGGGAAGATCAGTATTGTAAATGCCTTGTTTATAAACAAATGGAAACATATGACTGGAATGTGCTTAAAAGCAGTCTTGAAATTCATATAAAAAATCAGTGTGAAATTGAAACCGAGCGTCAAACTGCGCGATATGAGAAAACAAAAATTAAAAGGTGGGGGACTTTAAAAAAAATTAATGTTGGTACTGTCATCTACATACAATTGTTCCTCGAAAATCAAAATAGTTATCACCCTACTGTACAGTACTAAGAAAATAAAAAAAAGGGGGGTACACAGATGTCGAAAGTTTGTGAAACACCGGAGTATAGAATAACATTCAGTGACATGGATGTATTCTTATTTGGTTTCACATCCCGTCCATTATGCCGTCTTTGTGGACTAAAGTCAGGTGATTGTCCATTATGCCGTCTTTTTGGACTAAGGTCAGGTGATTGTATTCTGAAACTTTTACTCTGTTATAGTTTTGATTGTAACTACTTTGCTTCCCCTTTTGGTCTGTAATTATTCATATTATAATAATTGCTATTGCACTTGTCATAGCTATACATGAAATTATTATTTTTTTGTACATGTTCAGGTATTCCTCCCACAGATTTTTTTTTTTGAGTCTGGCGAATAAACTATTATATCTGGGTTTACATTCATGGCCAAATAGTATTCATTGAATCGGTTTCTATATGTCTTTAATTTGTTAATATAACCGGAGAGCTCAAAGAACCAAAACAGCATCGGGGGGGGGGGCATTTAGCAATGACCTAAATAATGGTAACCCCCAACACTCAGATATTTAGACCTCGCGGATTCCGTGTCTGTTTCGCTGTCATACTAATCGAAATATTAACACACAGGTTCGAGCTTTCTGTGGCGGAGTAATGAGCTTTTCACATTCGCTACTTGTTGAGATTTTTTTTTTCCCAGCAGGTGTAATTTTTCACAATGTTAATCAAAACCAAAAACTGTCGCCTGTAAACATCGATGTGAATAGAAATTAGTTTAGGTAATATATAATAATTTTACTTCAGCTAAACAAGTACAGGATTCGCGAGACGCCAGTGAAGGCTTATTAAAAAAAAAAATAGTATCCTAAAATAGCTTCTTAGAAACATTAACTCTAATTTTGTTGAAGTCAAAACTAATGAATACGTTTGATCTATATTTCATGAGGAAAACTTGAACTGCAACCAATACTAGTGGAAAGCTCACAGTTCAAATACTATTTGCACTGCTAAAAATGTTAGTATATAATCTGTGGTTTCGTCTTTTTATAAACGAAGTGTCTACGGATACAGGCAACGCGCATGAGCTTTAGCGCTTAGACGGACTATTTTTTTGTGTGCGCATTAGGGTTAGGGATAGGGTTAGGGATAGGAGCAATATCTATAGCTGGACCCATAGATATATAAGAGACTAGATCGCTTATGCTTATTTAATAGAGACCGAAAAAGTGTTGTATTCGAGACCCCTACTTTAAAAAGAGAAGAGTACAATTCTGTACAGTTCTTTATTTTTTACCGAAAAAGATTTCCTTCCTTTTAATTAAAAAAAAATCCCCATTCATGCTAGAGGTTGGCGCTTTTAAAATCTACTGATGTGTCCGAAAAAATTATATTTGACGGTTAGTAATAATATAATCAAACAACCGGGTACACAACACGAAGGCATCTTATTCAAAGTTAATTGAAAAAAAAAGTTTTTGAAAATTTGTCAAGGAAAACAATGCAAAATGTCTTCTGCTATTTATTTCGGTTACTTAAGATTTCTATGCGTACTACGTCATCATAGTTGCAAATAATTTGTAAAGAAATTATATATATATTATTCTTTTTTTGGAGTATATGTTTTAGGTCAACATAGTTGCATACATTTGGAAGAAAATATCACCAGTTTTAAACCAGCTGTTCTTCAATCACGGAATCAAACATTTGTTATACAGTAGGCTCTTCTTAATTAAAAAACAAAAAATGAAAGGTTTTAAAAAATTACACTGGAGAAAATGCTGGAATATGATTTCCACCAACACCCAATTTTCTTCAGAGGAATGCGAGCCTACACCTTTTGGTTTTAACAGCACAACAATTGCGTGGGGAGGAAACGCAACCGTACATGTATTGACTATATTGCGAAATATGACTGAACGTCCAGAAATATGACTGAACTTCCAGACTGAACGTCCAGAAATATGACTGAACGTCGAGAAATTGTTTAAATTTGCCTCAATATGACAAAAAGAAACTGTCACATGAAGTTCAAAAGGCAAATTTTTTTTAACCGAATGAGAATTCAGTTTGCTACATGATGGTGGGGGGGGGGGGGCGGTAGCCTTTTATTTTATTACTAGCCCTGCTGATTAGTTGAGCATCCTTAAGGCGTCGTTGGCTCACTATTAAGTGACCAGTATACGGGTGGGGAGGGGCGACCACCCAGGGCCTCACGCTCATGGTTTGTGTCAATTACCTAACTATAACAAAATTTAACATCTATTCCTGGACCCAGTGCCAGCAAAAATGACCCTCAAATCGATACTCGTCCTAGGTAACTCGATACTCATAGTAGCGCCCTCAAAATGAGACTCGCCATGGGGGCCCTCAAAATAACACTCGCCATGGGGGCCTTCAAAATGACACTCGTCGTAGGGCCCTCAAAATAACACTCGCCATGGGGGCCCTCAAAATGACACTCGTCATAGGGTCCTCAAAATGACACTCGCTATGGGGGCCCTCAAAATGACACTCGCCATGGGGGCCCTCAAAATGGCACTCGCCGTAGTCCAGTATAGTGATAAGGCCGACTGTGCATCTCGTAGATAACATTATTGGCGCGTGGGATGAACTCGGAAGATTCCCTTGTGCAAATTTTTTTTTTTTCCGAAGCATGCCAATTGTTGCCCCACGTTGGTGGCACAGTAAGTGCCGACAGGGGGAAAGAGGAGGTAAGGGGGGCAACCAGACTTCCCAAGCCCAGTTACGCCTACTAATATAGTTGAAGAGAGTGTTACTCTGACAAATTATTATGTACTAGCTGTACCCTGCAAAACCTTTGCATAGAGTTATATCCCCTTAGGCTTGATCGGTAGGCTAGGTTATTTTTTTTTTGGTTTCGGGCAGATCCGATTTTTTTCATGGTTGTATTTTAAACTGGAATACTGTTGTATTAATTCTTTACTTTCGCTTTAACGCAGACTGGAAATGAGTATTATTATATAATATTGATTATAGGCTGAGCCTTCCTTGTGTCTTTGATGGTCGTGGGCGGACTTCTAGAGACCCCCAGGCAAAATGTACTTTACGCGGCCTTCCCAGTATCTGATTTAACAGGTCATGGACTTAGATACTGGTTGGGGGCGGGGGGGGGGGGTCCATGCCAGTAGCTTAGCTTGCATATTCATCAAAAAAAGGGATATAATTTGAGGTCGAGCTTTTAAATTTAAGTCCATGACAGACATTTTGATTAACTGCATGAGAAAAAAATAAACAATATCTTATAGTATCAGAGTGGGTATCTTAAAGTATCAGAGTGAGTATCTTAAAGTATCAGAGTGAGTATCTTAAAGTGTCAGAGTAAGTATCTTAAAGTATCAGAGTGAGTATTTTAAAGTATTAACGTTTATTCGCCTTTTATTTTTGTTAAAATACTCACCATGAAAACCAATAGTACATATCAGCAGAATGGTGAGTTGAAATGTGGCCAGTCATGTCAGAGAGAGAGAGAGAGAGAGAGAGAGAGAGTGCGGAGAGTGAGAGAGAGAGGGCGGGAGAGAGAGAGGGTGGATAGAGAGAGAGAGAGAGGAAGAGAGAGTGAGATAGAGAGGGCGGTAAGGGAGGAGAGAGTGTGTGCGGAGAGTGAGAGAGATAGGGTGGAGAGAGAGAGTGGAGAGTGAGAGAGAGGGAGAGTGAGATAGAGAGGGTGGTAAGGGAGGAGAGAGAGAGCGGGAAAGATTGGGCGGAGAGAGAGAGAGGGCGGAGAGAGAGAGCGGAGAGAGAGAGGGTGGAGAGTGAGAGAGAGAGGGCGGAGAGTGAGAGAGAGAGGGCGGAGAGAGAGACGGCGGAGAGAGAGACGGCGGAGAGAGAGAGGGCGGAGAGTGAGAGAGAGCGAAGAGAGCGGAGAGAGAGAGAGGGCGGATGAGAGAGAGTGCAGAGAGAGAGAGAAAGAGGGCAGAGAGAGAGAGAGGGCGGAGAGAGAGAAGGGCAGAGAGAGAGACGGCGGAGAGAGAGAGGGCGGAGAGTGAGAGAGAGAGAGCGGAGAGAGAGAGAGGGCGGATGAGAGAGAGTGCAGAGAGAGAGAAAGAGGGCAGAGAGAGAGAGAGAGGGCGGAGAGAAAGAAGGGGCGGAGAGAGAGTGAGAAAGGGAGTGAGAGAGAGAGTGTGTGGAGAGTGAGAGAGGGCGGAGAGAGAGAGGGCGGAGAGAGAGGGTGGAGAGATATAGGGCTGAGAGAGGGCGGAGAGAGATGGTGGGGAGAGAGAGGGCGGATAGAGGGCGGTGATGGTAGAGAGAGAGAGAGAGAGAGAGCGGAGAGAGGGAGTGCGGAGAGAAAGAGGGCAGAGAGAGAGAGGGCGGGGAGAGATAGGGGGCGGAGAGAGATAGGGGGCGGAGAGAGAGGGCGGAGAGAGAGTGAGAAAGAGAGTGAGAGAGAGTGTGTGGAGAGTGAGAGAGGGCGGAGAGAGAGGGTGGAGAGAGAGAGAGGGCGGAGAGAGAGGGTGGGGAGAGAGAGGGCGGAGAGAGAGAGGGCGGTGAGGTTGGAGAGAGAGAGGGCGGAGAGAGAGAGGGTGGAGAGAGAGAGAGGGTGGGAGGGCGGAGAGAGGGGGGAGAGTGAGGGCGGAGAGAGAGAGGGCGGAGAGAGGGCGGAGAGAGAGGGCGATGAGGGCGGAGAGAGGGGGGAGAGTGAGGGCGGAGAGAGAGAGGGCGGAGAGAGGGCGGAGAGAGAGGGCGATGAGGGTGGAGAGAGCGAGGGCGGAGAGAGAGAGAGGGTGGAGAGAGAGAGGGCGGAGAGAGAGAGGGGGCGATGAGAGAGAGGGAGAGAGGGCGGAGAGATAGAGAGAGGGCCCCTATACTTGGTTTTGCGTTTGGGGCGCACAATATTATGACGCCATCCTTATTGTTTTATCCCACGAGCCCTGAGGGGGCAACGCGAGTATAAGGGGGCCCTTACATTGAACTCCCCGGTGAGAAGTTTATTATTAACTCTCACGCTGGGCTGGCGTTTTTCGTATTTGTGTATTTATTTGTTATTTTATTGAAGATGTCGTTCTAGAACTTCTTTAAGCTCAAACTTATTATTATCATTAGCGTGAGTCAGTGGTAAGGTGCAAATCTTCGAAAGCTCACAGAGACTGTTCTTCAAATATCTCCCCCCCCCCTTCCACCCCCAGCCACACCAACTTACCGTGTAGACCGACGCAGCCGTCTTTATGTATTTTATATTTATAGCACGGCGACATTTTTTTTTTTAATTTTGATTTATTTATTTATTTTTTCGTTAAAGTTAATACTGTTTTTTTTTTCTTTTTGTTTTTAAATCTGTTTCAAAGTTCCACAGTGCTAAAATGTGGTTTGTTAGGGTCAACGAACAGTGGCGTATATAGGGTAGGGTGGGTCTCCACGGTCGGCGGCATTTTCGCCTCTTAATTGTTTTTTTTTTGGTACAGGAATGGGTGTGGTCTTATTTAGAGTCCGTCCCCCCCTCCCCCCCCCCCCCGGGTGCGCCAACTAAACCCAATTACACCAGTCTCCCTTAGGCTGATGGTCGAAGGGATACAACTCAATTATCACTGTATTAGTTAACTCGCTTGCTCGGAGCTACCTCCCCTGCTCGGCTAAAATTAGTCTGGGAAATTCCAAAAATGGAAATCATGGAAACAACAAGGATTTCTTATCATATCGTCGCAGGTAGCAAGCAGCCAGCGTCAGCAGGCTTTTTCAACTAGTAATCTCTATACTTATAAGACGCATTTGTTGTCTGTCTGTCTGTCTGTCTGTCTGTCTGTCTGTCTGTTCCCTTATAACTCAAGATTCAGACAAACAAATAACGTGAAATTTGTTACACATACACATAATTACATGGGGAAGGTTATAGGACAGGTTTCGTTTCATCTCGATGGGTAGTTTAATTGTAATTATTTTTTTTTATTTTAGTATTTTACTATATTAAAGTAATCTCGACGGCGCCATAAATAAAATTCCTCTGTGACGTCATTTCCCGATGATCGAATAGAACTTGCGCGCTGGTGCTGTATTGTGCCTTTGTGATGCAAAGAATTGTTGATGTTTTTTCATGCTCTCTGATTTGTACAGTTTGAGGAAGGTAAAGGAATGAAGAAGGATTTTAGAAGAAGTGTGAAGCCATAATAACAAGTATATATATATATATATATATATATATATATATATATATATATAGAGAGAGAGAGAGAGAGAGAGAGAGAGAGAGAGGCGGAGGGAGAGAGATAAAGAGAGAGAGAGAGAGGGGAGCAGGGGGGAGAGAGAGGAAAGGAGGGTAGGAGGAGGGAGGGAGGGAGGGGGAGATGGAAAGGGGGAGAAAAGGAGGGGGGGAGGGAGATGGGAGAGAGGAGCAGGGGGAGAGGGAGCAGGGGGAGAGGGAGAGAGAAAGGAAGGGAGGGAGAGAGGGGGTAGGGAGGGAGAGAGAGGGGGAGAGAGGGGGGGGAAAAGGGGGAGGGAGGGAGAAAGGAGGGAGAGAGGGGGTTAGGCAGGGAGAGAGGGGAGGGAGGGAGGAAGGGGGAGAGAGGGGGAGAGAGAGGGGGGAAAGGGGAGGGAGGGAGAAAGGAGGGAGAGAGGGGTTAGGCAGGGAGAGAGAGGGGAGGGAAGGAGAGAGGGAGAGGATGGGAGAAATAGGAGGAAGAGATAAAGAGAAAGAGGGGGCAGGGAGGGAGAGAGGGAAGGAGGAGGATGGACGGGGGAGAGAAGGAGGGGGAGAGGGACGGAGAGAGATGGGAGAGAGGGAGGGAGAAGGAGGGAGGGAGAAAGGGAAGGAGGGAAAGGGAGAGAGGGGGAGGGAGGGAGGGAGAGAGAGAGGAAGGGAGAGAGGGGGTAGGGAGAAAACAGAAGGTAAACAGAAAACCTTATTTTAAACCCGGGCAAAGCCGGGTACTTGCAACTAGTGATAATAAGTTTTAAAATACGATCAAGGAATCTTAAGGCCTGTAAGTCGAATTTATAGAGAACAATGGACTCTGTGCTGTAGATGCAGGACCGTTCTTACGTTGTTTTTTTTTTTTTGGGGGGGGGGGGGGACGACGACGACACTCGCCAATGTAACTTTTTCAGAGCCCTGGGCTATTGTGCAAAAACAAAACTCTGTCAAATTATCTGCGTGAAAAAAAACCTGACTTTTATAACATTAGACAACTGGGGTGGGGGGGGGGGGTTGGAAAAAAAACCCACCCACCCCACTTTTAAGGCTGATTGAAAGTTCCGAAAGGACCCCCCCCCCTTCCTTTACATTTGAACCCTTGGCGACGCCCCCCCCCCCCACCTAGTAGCCCACATAGATCGGCTATACCTCAAGTTCATTGTACGACAAACTGTTTTTCCCTCGTGTACCCGTACGGAATCTCGTGTTATCAGAGCCTTTATAATGCATAGGAAGAAAAACAAACAAACAAGGTAATAGCCTTAACGCCCCACCCCCCACCCCTTTCCCACTGTCAAGAATGTTTCATCGCCCCACAAGGAAGTGGGTGATTTGAGGTCCTGTCGGGGGGTGGGGTCGGGGGTGGGGCGGGCATGTGCTAACACATGACATGACAATTTTGGGGTTTCACAGAGTGGGATGGGTAGTTTTCAAAAAAAAAAATTAGGGGGAACAAAACTTACAAGCGCCTGTCTTAAAAGCGCATTAGCCTAGAGCCCCCCCCCCCAGGCCCGTAGCCAGGTCAAAGTAAGCAGGGGGCACCAATACCCAGCAAGGGGCACCTTTACTTTTTCTTTATTTTTTCCTCTTTTCTTCTTTTTTAAGCGGGGGGGGGCGGCACTCCATACCTAGCGGGGGGGGGGGGGGGCACGGCACCCCAGTGCCCCTCTTGGCTATGGGGCTACCTCCCCCCCCCAAAAAAAAACACTTTTCCCTGGAGCCTCGTATTGAACCTTTGCATATTTTATAAGGGGGCCCCGAAATGTACATTTGCCTCCAAGCACGTAAGAACGGCGATGGGTGAAATTATGTCTCTTTTATCGACCCGAAAAATAAATAAAAAATAAATTAATTAATTAAGAGACAACACTGGTAACGAGGGTGAATTACTATAGTAAAGCACTTACCACAGCAGCTGATGGTGGCAGGCACACTAGCTGGGTGCCTTTTATCAGGTGATTCGAGATAAATGAAATGTACACCCTCTACCATGAATATACAGACACGTACACAAAGATCGTCCAATCGGAGCAGAGCAATAAAAACTGTTTTAGTGTTTCAAAGTATGGGAGCAAAAGAGGCACATCTAAAGCTCAAGTAGATACGAATTGATATTTCTGAATTTGCTATTGTTAACCACTTGGTAATCCTTCGTTATTGAGAGAACACTGCTCCCTCGAAGCCGAGAGCTCAATAAAGTGTAGTCTAGTTGGCCTGCTCACGGCTATGTTACGTGTACACAAACCACAGCCGGGAAAGCTCAATAAAGTGTAGTCTAGTTTGCCTGTTAACGGCTGTGTTACGTGTACACAAACCACAGCCGGGAGAGCTCAATAAAGTGTAGTCTAGTTGGCCTGTTAACGGCTGTGTTACGTGTACACAAACCACAGCCGGTAGAGCTCAATAAAGTGTAGTCTAGTTGGCCTGCTCACGGCTATGTTACGTGTACACAAACCACAGCCGGGAGAGCTCAATAAAGTGTAGTCTAGTTGGCCTGTTAACGGCTGTGTTACGTGTACACAAACCACAGCCGGGAGAGCTCAATAAAGTGTAGTCTAGTTGGCCTGCTCACGGCTTTGTTACGTGTACACAAACCACAGCCGGAAGGGCTTAATAAAGTGTAGTCTAGTTTAGTGCCGCAACCAGCAAAAAAGTGCTGGGGGGAGGGCTCACATATTGAAAAAAGACAGTTTGACAGTCTTTTTAGTAACTTTATATAGTAAAATATGTATTGATGATTTGGTCTGGGGGGGGGGGGCTCAAGCCGCCCCCTGCCCCCCCCCGGGTTGCGCCACTGGTCTAGTTGGTCTATTCACGGCTATGTTACGTGTAGGCCTACACACATTTTAATTTCCTTACAAGGTTACACGCGAGCCAAGATTTTTAGCCGCTCACTGTTCTTCGGGAAATTAAAGGGAACACGATGGGTGTGAGCAAGGCCGCCGAGGGAAATAATGCCCCCCCCCCACGGGCAACGAAGACGTTCGTGCCCTGGGCTAAAATGACATGACAATTTGGGGGTTGTCAGAGTGGGATGGCCAGATAGAAATAGAATCGTGGTCCCCAGACCTTTTACTTGACGACTCCACTGTAACAACTGCTCTGGCTGCGTGACCCTCCCCTACAAAACGTTCGTTATTTATTGTTGATGCCCACCTGCAAAGATTAACTACCGTACACTGAGCCGGATTTTACAATTTTTGGGCCCCCTGGCCAGCAAACTGTAAGGCCCCCATTTTGAAAACTCGAAGAAAATATTGCCAAGGTGTTTTTTTTTTATTAATTTGTGTATACTACTCTAAATTGTGGCCCCCCCCCCACGATTTTGCGGGGGGCCCCTAGGCCCTGACCGTTCGACAAAAGGAAGAGAATTAAAAACGTCCATCATTTTCCATGTATAGATTTAGTCAAACTAAATGTATGAGATTCACTCATTTTACAGGGTGATAGACAATTTAAAACAAGAAAATAAAAACAAGCAATTAAGCCTGTTCCATTCTGGACACAGGACGTGTTAGCGCATTTTCATGTTATGTATCAGTACGTTTGTTATCTTTCAGTAAATATTTGTAAATTTTGGAAATGTTTATAAATTCAATTGTGTATTGCATATATCTGAAAAAAGATATTAAAAGGACAAGTAAGTCATGTTGAATAACTGTTACAAAAATAAATACTGATTAAGCCCCTTTGATTAGCTTTTATTATTTATATTTAAAATATAAGCAAAACGGTACATAACAAACTCTTATATTTTGGCCCTGAGAGGTCAAATCGCGAAATGGACTTTTGAAGTACACTTGGCAGGCCAAGACCTACACAATGATATATACATCATGGGTCTAGGACTTATGGTTGCTGAGATATAGGGCGGTCCATTATTAATATAGCTTATATAGTAAAAACGGTACTTTATAAGGCCCCATTTACGGCCCTGAGAGGTCAGATCGCGAAATGGAAAAAAGTCATTTCTTGGCAGGCCAAGACCTACAAAATGATATATACATCATGGGTCTAGGACTTATGGTTGCTGAGATATAGGGCGGTCCATTATTAATATAGCTTATATAGTAAAAAACTGTACTTTATAAGGCCCCTTTTACGGCCCTGAGAGGTCAGATCGCAAAATGGAAAAAAGCTATTTCTTGGCAGGCCAAGACCTACAAAATGATATATACATCATGGGTCTAGGACTTATGGTTGTTGAGATCTAGGGTGATGACAGACAGACAAAACAGGGACAATAGAGCATTTTATTTTAGAAAATGCTCTAAAAATGTCATTAACAGAAACTAACAAGATTGGCAGAGACACAGAACATGATTGGCAGAGATACAGCACATGATTGGCAGAGACACAGCACATGATTGGCAGAGAGAGACACAGCACATGATTGGCAGAGACACAGCACAAGATTGGCAGACACAGCACAAGATTGGCAGAGAGAGAGACACAGCACATGATTGGCAGAGATACAGCACAAGATTGGCAGAGACACAGCTATATACAGAAACTGAAAGCAGAAAAAACATACAAACTGACCAGTAGGTCATCAAAAAACCAATAACTCAAAAACATGGATTATCGTTTTCAAGAAAAACTTTTTATTATCGATTCAATTAGCTGTTTGCTGTACAGATTTATTTTCTAATTATAAAAAGAAAAAAAAGTGTGAAAATATGAAACAATTTTCAATGTTTATGAACTAATTTTGTTTTCCCAAGATCAGAAATGAAAATTCTTTTCGCCAATTTATTTTCTTCCTATCTAATATCTAAAAAAAATATTGGATTGGGTGAAAACGAACAAAAAGCCGTTCATGAAACTGCTGTATACATGCAATTAAGAAAATTCGTGTATTTTGTTTTTAACTGAACAATATTTTTTTTTTATTTTATACAAACAAGAATAATTTTTTTTTTATTTAAAAAAAAAAAAAAATTTGGAATTTTCAAGAAGTTTCAAAATACCAGCAGTCATCCACACAGTCGAAACATGAAACTTTAACATACAGGATAAGTTTAACATACAGGATAAGTTTAACATCCAGGATAAGTCTGCAGTGTTGATAATTTTAATGACCACCCAAGCACTAAGGCTTTCAAATACATTCAGACCATTCATAGGAGGGATTTTAAAAAATAAATAAATTTTCAAATGGAACTAAAGGTGCGCAGTAATAGTTTTCATAAATATGAGAAATTTTAACCAAATCCCTAAAAACTATAACCAAATAAAAACATGAAGACTGGGTAGATGCCTGTCAAATACATGTCTAATGACCATTCATAGGAGGGATTTTAAAAAAAAAAAAAATTTTCAAATGGAACTAAAGGTGCGCATTAATAGTTTTCATAAATATGAGAAATTTTAACCAAATCCCTAAAAACTATAACCAAATAAAAATATGAAGACTGGGTAGATGCCTGTCAAATACATGTGTTCAGGGTAGATGCCTGTCAAATACATGTGTTCAGGGTAGATGCCTGTCAAACACATGTGTTCAGGGTAGATGCCTGTCAAACACATGTGCTGGGGGGCAGTAGTACATTTAAACATCTAGCACCATCGGGGCAGTTATTGGATTTTTTTCTGAGGTCGTTGGCAGACTTTCGGGGGGTATATGTGGATTGGGGGGGGGGGGGCGCAAGATAAATGTAGCTGTTCTGAGCCCCTTTAGCATAAGATATGATAGGAGTTAGTCCTGGAAAAAAGGGGCCCATTAGGCAGAGTGTGTGTGTGTGAGGGGAAGTCACCTAGTTTGCTTATTCATAAGAATGGTCTCCTTGCATGAGATGATTACAAGACTTTATAATAATTCACTGTATTGTAGTAAGGTGGATACGATATACTCCGCTTGAGTGTGGAAGATTAAGCCCCTTATTAATTATAAAAATAAACCCACAGTTGGATTACAAGAATATTTGTATGTATTGATATTTGAATAGTTTATAAGCTTCTTTTTACCTCGCTCTTAGATATAATTGTAATGAATAGGATAAGCACAGATGTGTACAAATAATGGAATGATGTTCCACAAGATGCCAATGTAAAAACCTAACCAAAACAAATGTATTAACATATATATATATATATATATAGTCTGGTGTTACATATTTTTATTTGTTATTATTGTGGCTAAACATTTTTCAAAGAGAGTAATGATATGAATTTTAAGAATGGGCTCTTTCAATTAAAAACTAAAAACAAAACTTATTCAAGGATTTCAGGTGAGTGTGCACTCTTTCGGTCGTGACATTTGTGATTCAACAAAAAAAAAAAACATTCTTAACAGCGTTAAACTTGTGTCCCTGCTTTAAAATTTGGCTCCATTTATGTCACTGTCTGAACCTGTGTAGAATAATTTCTAGCCCGTCTGTCGACAATCCTGCTGAAAAAGTAAACATCATTTTAACACAAGGCAAACTCAAAATAGGGTGTATTATTGAAGGCGTGATTAAAAAATACTACAACAGTGTACAAACTATTACTAGGCCTATGTCCGGATTTACGAAAAACCATCGATAACTTATAAGCTGAATTTTTTTTTCAGGGCAGTAATTTATAAAACTGGACATAAGAGATAAACAATTTAAAAAAAAAAAAACAATTCTTCATCTCTTAAAATCATAAGAGGAAAAAAAAAATGGAGATAGAAGAAATCATTGCCTGTCATGTATTCCATCAAATAAGACTTTCATAGAAATAAAAAAAAAGTCATGAAACAATCACCGGAGTGATTAACCGCAATGCGATTATTTTCTCAGATATTAAAAAAGAAAAAAAAACTTAAAGCATCAGCAAAGAGTTCACTACAGATGGGGGCATGAGGCCAAAAGTGGCCAGTTTTCTTTCCCTGCCCACTGTGATTTTAATGACATGCGCTGTGGTAGCCCAGTCAAAAAAAAAAAAACAGCAATGAAAACCTCTTAACAAAATGCTCAAAAAAATGCCAAAAACCTTTTATGCAAACAGCTATGATAAATAAAAATTACTAACTTTATCATTAATGCAGTGCCCCTCCGGAAAAGATTTCAGGAACATCCATGTCGCTCTGCACTTTTTCAGATATTTCAGACTCGAAGGCAAGCTGTTGGCTCTGTTGAGATGTAAAAAAATCATTTAAAATACAAAATTTAACCATTTTACTTTTTAATAAAACTTTCTAAGCTGAGGGAAGTGATTATTAAAATTATGCAACTAAAAAAAAAAACCACCCTTAGATTTATCAAGTGAACTAAAAGACTGATATGACCTTCTGACTATGGATCGGTTAGCACATCACATTTTAACCATTAAAGAAAATGTAGGTTTTTCCCTTCCTTTTTTTTTTCTGCTATCGCTTTTTTCCTTTCAAAAGTTATGCAATGAATTTGAAATATTAATTTTTGTATTTTACACAAGAATGTTTAAAATGATGGCCAGATAATTTGTGAAGATATTTTCTGTATTATTTTAAAGCACCTTAAAAGTTATTACTTGAGCTGTTTTTTTTTTCTTTATATATTTAATTTTTGCTTTCACTAAAAATTTGATTAAAATAACTATCAAGTGGCTCTTTAAATAATTTTTTTTTACCAGATTAAAAAAAAATAAATAAAAAACTGGATTGTGGTCTCCCATGGACCACACGCGAGGCCACCTCTGATTTAGTGAATACAATTACTTCTGTACATAGAAGTGCTGATGATTAAAATGATAATGAAAGATCTGCTTGTGTGTTTAATTAATTCTATCAAAAAGTTCAGTTACATTTCTAGAAACAAAATGTTGGCCATTATCTTTTGTCAAACTGACAGTCTACAAAAAAAAAACAACCAATCTAGGCAAAAAATTTTTTTGTTTTTGGATTCGAAAACACATTGGGGGGGGGGGGCCCTTACATAGCTAAAAAAAACACAGGAATCTATAACAGTATATATTTTCTCAAAATTTTGAAAATTGTTATAAAATTCAGTTTACTAGTGCATACCAACATTTATGGTCCAAATTTGTGTTCATTTGATGATTTTGAAATAAAAATTAGCATAATAGGGCTGTTTAGGAGAAAATAATGTACTTTTCCCCTCTCACAAAAAAAAAAAAAAATTGTGTAGAAATTTTATTTTTTTTTACCAACAAAATTCCATGACCCTCTCACCCTATTCTGATATTGCTCTGTTTGACTTACATCAGTGAACATCTGGGCAAACTCCTGAGCTGAAGGGCCAGAGCTAAACAGTGCACAAAAATGTTTCCTGATTGGGTCGTCGGTAGAATAGTCAATAGGTTTCCACTCACATGTGTGTTTTTTGGCATCTCTGCAAAGAAAGAGTATATTAATTATTACAACCATGCTGAGGTCAAATATGTACTATACCAAGAGAAGTAACTTTTAATCTACTTGTAGCTAGCTTTTACTGAATAAATGTGTAGTACAAAACTTTGTAACTTTTGTATAAGTACATGTGCTTGGTCTTGTTAGGCTAGATCAGTGGTCGGCAGACTTATCAGCCAAAGAGCCAAATATGAACATTATAACAATTAAACACAAAAAATTGGGAGCCCAATCTGCTTTAATTACACTAAATAAGTAGTGCACTAAATAAGTTGTATGCTAAATAAAACTAAATGCCAGAGCCGCACTTAAAGAGCCAAAGAGCCACATGCGGCTCCAGAGCCGCACTTTGCCGACCACTGGGCTAGATCACAGAGAAAAAAATTCTCAACTGCACTTATGAAATTGTTTCCATCCACTTTCAAAGTTGTATTCCATAGTGAGCATTAACCAATGCATTAATATACAATTGGTAATATATACACAATTGGTTTCATACATGGTACAGAAATGTTGGAAAACAAAATGTTCAGCATGGTTGCCAGAGATAATCACTAAAGTGAATCAATCACTAGAGTGAATCACTAGAGAGAATCAATCACTAGAGAGAATCACACATTACAATTTCTACTGTGAGAGAAAATAATAAAAAAAAAAAAAGAAGAAAACTCTTGAAACTTCACACAGAGATTTATAAAAACCTAAAAAAAAACAAAACCTCAGTTTCTATAGATTTACTTACAGAGCGACTGAGTGTTCCCGACATATGACATGATTGCAAAGATTTTCACCGCTGTCAGAAGTACAGCTCACACTGTTACCGCCAAGATCTTCATTGTATTTCACAAACAATGTACCCACGCCTAATTTCTGGAATAAAAATAGTGGCACATAAAAATATGAAAAAAAAAAATAAATAAATAAAATCTCATTTTAAAACTGGCCAACAATTTTTTTTTCTTTATTAGTTTCACTTTCAGTAGGTGGGTGGGTTTTGTCCTTTAAACTTGTAATTCACTTTTGGACCAGTTTCTAAACAAGTGAGAAGGCTCAAAGTCGACACTTTTTTTTTTCTACATGACAAGACACGAATTTCAATTGTCCATGAATTAACATTTTGTAGATTTACGAAATAAAATTTGCCTTCAGATTATCGTGTACAAAAAAAAAAAAATGTAGTATAGCACCAATGCAGACATGCCCAAAATAGTGAAGCTTTTTTTTTTTGGGCAAGTTTTTAATTCTTTCAACTTAAAAAAGTATACAATTAAAAAAACATATTAAAAAAATGTATAAAATACAAGCTTTTATAAAAATGCACCGAAAAGAAAGAAAAAATTAATCACTCATAAAAATATTTAAAAAAAAAAAATTATCATTACTAAAACTAAAAGAATGGGTGATTACAATGGGTGATCACAATGGGTGGTTCATATAGTGAACTGAAAATATGCCTTTACATCAGTTAGGCAGCAATAATTAAATAAATAAAATATACACCTAGATGGGCAACCACATTTATATTTTTAGAAATGACAATTTATTAAAATATTCATATAATATAATGAAATTCTTTTTTTTTTTACTATTCAGTGCACGGTTTTAAAAGTTAATTTTGAAAATTTTTTTTTTTTGTACATATTTTAAATTTTATACTTTATAGTTGAAAGAATTAAACTTGCTATTGCTGCACACTTCCGCCTAATTTCAGAAAGTCTTGACAAAACCAAAAAAAAAAAAAAAGCTTCTGTTTTTTTATTATATTTGTTTAAATTCATAAATAATTAATGACAGCTTCGCAAGTGTACTCACCTTCCAAGAGCCATTTTCAAAAGAGCTCAATGTTACCCTTTTTTCAAGTAGCACTTTTTCCTCCTCCTCTTCGTCATACTCATCTTCATAATCGTCTCCACCCTCATCATCGTCATTTCTTACATCCTCTGACATTTCTTGTTTTGACGGAGGGGCTGAAAGGAGATGAAAGGTTTGAGTGTTACAGATGGAGAATCAAACTAAACACATTAGGTCAAACTAAAGACATTAAGGTCAAACGCAAAAAAAAACTTCACCTTAATTATAATAATATAAATGGTTTCTTTAGTGTGTAGTTAATATTTACATTGGTTTTAACATTTATTGGCGATGTCATAAAATGTTTAAAGATTTAAACTAATGAAAATTTAGCCTATTAAAAATAGGCTTTGCTAATTAATCTGCGAAATCAACTGCATAAATCTAAAATAAAAATTCTCCAAGAAATTGAAGCAAAATAAAATATTGCACAGAAAGATGATACAATGGTGTGAAATATCTGAAAAGTTAGAAGTCAGTCAAGAAACATTATCTAAGATGTTAATAGAATACAAAATAAATGCACATATATATATATAAAGTTAACTACAGAATTTGAATTACATTTTGTAATGTGCTTATTCTAAGGAGATTAGAGTAAGTTTAAATATATCTCAAATAATAAATGATTATAAAATTTAGAAGGTTAAAAAATATGCATTAAAATTATGAGAAAATAAAGTACACTTTTTTATTCCTTGGTACATGGAACCAACTAAAATAGGCAGACTAATTGTGGGTGCAACTATGAAAAAATTTACAGAAATGCAGCCCCAAAAACAAAAACACATTTTTATAGAGGTTCATTTCAAGAAAACATTAGAGGAAAAAAAAACTAGCCTTGAGTTGGATAATAAAAAAAAAATCATGACTAAAAACAAAAAAAATCTAGTACGTGAATTAACAAGAAAAATTCTTGGTAGTTTTATTTAAAGCTACATAATTAGTTGACTATCTTTCTTTTTAAATTGTTTCAAAGTATTGCATTCAAAAAAAATTAATCGCATAATTTTTTAAAGCGGTAATGGTAATTAATCAGCAGCTCTAACATATGAAGGAGAGGAGGTGGTAGTGCGGTGTGGAGCACTCGGCCAGAACCTCTGTGAGAACCTTGGGGGCTTTTACAGGTCCTGGTGAAAGTCCATCAGTCCACCCAGTTTTAAAAGGGTACCTGACTTTAGGTTGGGAGAGTAAAGGTAGCTGGTCATTGTGCTAACTACACAATCCCTTAACATGCCAAGGTTACTGAAACAGATGAAATCTACACTTAAGACCTTTGGGGGGGATTAAGAGAACTTTACCATACTAATATTTGTATATTCTTTGGTTCTGACTGAGGATCAAATCTTTTAAATTCTGATTCCTGATGTCATGATTGTATCAAGAAAAAATGGTAAGCTAATCACAGTTGTATATATATATATATAAACATCTATGAATTGGGCTTGCTGTCATTTACAAATGCTCTTTGGCTATGCCTTTTGAATGGAGTTTGTCAATTTTAAAGAAAAATTTAGTTACGAAAAAGGAAAGATGATACTTAATCTTAAAAGGGACGGATGGTCGTGCGGTAAAGCGCTCGACTGTTGACCTGAAGGTACCTGGTTCGATCTCTGGTGAGGACCAAGGAACTTTTTCAGGTCATGGCTCAAGTTCCCGATATATCTCCCATGATGTCTCCATGGCCAATGCACTATTGGCTATGGTGGGGATGAAAGAAGGACACCATAAAAACCGTCCCATTAGTGGTTTGTAGGATCTAAGAGATTTCATCTCATCCTTACAGGGACTTCACACACTTAATCTTAAAGCAGTTAATCAGAAAACTAGAATTTAAACTTGAATATTCGATTTAGAAGCATAAGGTTGTCGAGTTTAGTGCAGCTCTCATTGAACAAGTATATTCTATTTAATATTTATATTCATTGAGTTTATACACAGACTATTGTGGGCTCTTTAATAGAATGTCTCTCACATCAACTTTATTCATGGTCATTTCTTCTATATAAAAATTACAAATAAAAGCAAATTATTTAACAGTGTTTTAATTTAATGTGCAACTATCAAGCTCAGCCTGTCAATTTCCTAAGTTTTTCTTTTCTGTCATAATTATGTAAGTTACAGTAGAAGGTTTTAATTTTTTAGATAATTCAAATAGAAGACTAAACTTATTTATCCTCAGAGCTCAGAGAACTATAATCTAAAAAAATGTACAAATGTATGAAGTACAAAAGCCCTAGGAAAAAAAACACAAAAACATGCCCTATACTTTACAACAAAATGACCTAATCCTAAAAATAACACTTTGAATAAAGTAAAGTTGCAAAATATCATTTTAAACATTTTATTGTAAGTGATCCAGCTACAACGCAAAAACAGTATGAGAGCCCCACCTGTTGTGCGAATTTAATCTTACTTTAATATGGATACAAGATATGCATACCAGATCATTTTTTTTTTTAAAATGTCATTACATTTTACGTTCCAAATATTGAACATTTTAAAGTGTTTCAGCAATGGACAAAAAAAATCCAGTTAGAATAAAATACAGACACAGAGATATCAAGAGTTGGACAAAAAAAACAGACAATAACCGGTTCTACACACTTGGGAACCACAGTGTGTCTTCCTGCCTCTGTAACTCCACCTCCAATTAACCACGAGTGAAGGCTCTAGATAGAAAGAATCACATCTCGAGGCCTTACTCCTTGTGCCACTGCAACAAAACCTGATTGTTGGCTTTTTTTTGAACTGTCTGAATCTTTCATCAGCAACACATTAAATTATTTTGGTCAAATCCACAGTAGGTAATAAAACTTTGTTATGGTTTCACATTATCAGTACAAAGGAGTTATTGTTATATCTTACTGCCTATCTTACAAATGGTAATAAAATGTGTTTCAAATCATGGGGACAAAGATAATGTAAAAAGGTCAATAAATCCTGTTTGCAAATCTTGGTTTTAACTAAATTTGAAATTTTTTTGGGTATGGGAGGGTGGAGTGAAATGTAATGCATTTCTAAGCATATGTGTACTAATCAGATGTGTTATTTCTTATAAAAAACATTAAAAAAAATGATTTTGTGTTAACTTAGGCTAATATCAGTTGGCAGTTTAATAATGGA
Organism: Bulinus truncatus; assembly: GCA_021962125.1. Taxonomy (NCBI): domain Eukaryota; kingdom Metazoa; phylum Mollusca; class Gastropoda; family Planorbidae; genus Bulinus; species Bulinus truncatus. The sequence goes on along the minus strand of JAGDYQ010000018.1, from coordinate 8,522,017 downwards.
GAAGGGTGTAAGGTAATGGAGGCAAAACACTAAAGATTCTTAGAAAAATTCTTCTTTAAACTACAAATACTGGATATGTATATAAATATGTGGGTGTAAGATAAAACTTATTAAAACAGATGATATCCGCTGCACAGCCATAAATGTAAAATGTACACACTAGGGTAAAAAATGATTGCTCGTAGTTCTTCGCTGCCGCCTTAATGTAAAATGTACACACTAGGGTAAAAAATGATTGCTCGTAGTTCTTCCCCCCCCCCCAATGCTTTGTTAAGTAGGCCCATTATGTTGCAGAAATATTAATTTTACTTTTCCAAGTCGCATAATATCTTTTGCCACATGTAGGCTTCACTAAATTGAAGAGAGTATTGCCGGCAGTAAAATGTACCCAAGTATTTGTCCTCAGTGTGGGATAGTGCCTGCAATTGACGTTATCTCTTTCATCGATGCTATTCACTTTGTCACTTCGACATCGGCCGGCTACATCGGCCTGCCAATGTCTGACAGTGGCCAGCTAGCAAAAAACAGGCAGTAACGTATATACATATATATATTTTTTTTATATACAGGAACAAAGATAGATTTCTAAAAGGTTTTTAACCAACAATCTTACATTAGCTACACATTTGTGTATATATCTGTAAGCAAGTAGGATAGTAATACAACTAACGGCTAGAGTGAGCGCTTAGTCTTGAAAAATAATTTGAAGCCCAAAGCATAAAAAAGAAAAAAGTTCGTTTCAAAAATCGATTCCCAAAAACTACAAATGAAATTTAAAAGCACAAAGAAGAAAGATTCATTTCCGACACTAAATGACGATAAACAAGCGATGTATCACATTCTATTAGGATGTTCTGGAAATTTTAATGAGCACTACATAATCCATTAGTTAAAGTTGATGAGAGGTAAACTATATACAAGTGCATACATAAATTTATGCCACAATATTTCAATAGCTTAAAAAAAAAAGAAAAAGATGAAAAAAAAAAAAAAAACAAATCTATAAAAAAAAATAAACATAATTAAATATTTTAAGTTCAAAAATTGAAAGGTGTGGCAATAAATATTTTGTAATACAGTTGCAGCTGAGCTGTCAGGCAAACCACTCCTATAGCCCTAATATACGTTTGGAAGTTTTAGTAGTTGATTATGAAATTACTGGAATAAATACAACATGTAAGAAGCAAAGCATTGAAAGGCGTTTGTAATAGATGAACAAACCCCCACTACAGTTTACTAAATGATTGCAAAAAGCATTGAAAGGCGTTTGTAATAGATGAACAAACCCCCACTACAGTTTACTAATTGATTGCAAAAGCATTGAAAGGCGTTTGTAATAGATGAACAAACCCCCACTACAGTTTACTAAATGATTGCAAAAGCATTGAAAGGCGTTTGTAATAGATGAACAAACCCCCACTACAGTTTACTAAATGATTGCAAAAAACATTGAAAGGCATTTGTAATAGATGAACAAACCCCCACTACAGTTTACTAAATGATTGCAAAAAGCATTGAAAGGCGTTTGTAATAGATGAACAAACCCCCACTACAGTTTACTAAATGATTGCAAAAAACATTTGAAGACCAAAATATTTGTATCAAATATATATGTGGATTTAGGTTCATTTAGTCTTGGGAATGTTAAGCTATAAATATATAGGCATGGAAGATATATTTATATATTTACCACAGGCGACATTTGTTAGGACATGCTGATGTCAATAATTTAAATACATGATACAGTTTCTACACAGAAGGTTTTAATAAACAAAAAGCGGTGGATGTTTGCTAGTTACACTGCAAGGGTTGGGGGGGTCACCCTAAAAAGACAATAAACATGCTATGGTTTGAGCCATGAAATTTAGTTTGCACTGATACAAGAGCTTGCAATGATGAGATGAAGATGTTTATAGTCTTAGACAAACAACATACCACAGCCAGAGCTTGCCCCTTGGCTAGGATGAATGGCTTGCTCCCTTAAGGGTTCAAACTGGGCAGAACTAAAATAATCTTGTCCAGATACGTCCAAAGCTTTAGTGTGCAACCTGCTGCCTTTGTCACCAAGTGGAGTCACAGATGAAGATTTCATGGGTGATTCTGTAGACTTTTCTTTCAGCCCACCCCAAAAATGTGTATGACGCTGAGGCAATATTTCATCTTGGCCGGACACATCCAAGGCTTTTGTGTGCAGCCTACTGCCTTTGTCACCAAGTGGAGTCACAGATGAAGATTTCATGGGTGATTCTGTAGGCTTTTTCTTTCAGCCCCCACCCAAATGTGTGTATGACGCAGGCAATATTTCATCTTGGCCGGACACATCCAAGGCTTTTGTGTGCAGCCTACTGCCTTTGTCACCAAGTGGAGTCACAGATGAAGATTTCATGGGTGATTCTGTAGGCTTTTCTTTCAGCCCACCCAAATGTGTGTATGACGCAGGCAATATTTCATCTTGGCCGGACACATCCAAGGCTTTTGTGTGCAGCCTACTGCCTTTGTCACCAAGTGGAGTCACAGATGAAGATTTCATGGGTGATTCTGTAGGCTTTTCTTTCAGCCCACCCATAGGTGTGTATGACGCAGGCAATATTTCATCTTGGCCGGACACATCCAAGGCTTTTTTGTGTGCAGCCTACTGCCTTTGTCACCAAGTCGAGTCACAGATGAAGATTTCATGGGTGATTCTGTAGGCTTTTCTTTCAGCCCACCCATAGGTGTGTATGACGCAGGCAATATTTCATCTTGGCCGGACACATCCAAGGCTTTTGTGTGTAGCCTACTGCCTTTATCACCAAGTGGAGTCACAGATGACGATTTCATGGGTGATTCTGTAGGCTTTTCTTTCAGCCCACCCAAAGGTGTGTATGACGCAGGCAATATTTCATCTTGGCCGGAAACATCCAAGGCTTTTGTGTGTAGCCTACTGCCTTTGTCACCAAGTGGAGTCACAGATGACGATTTCATGGGTGATTCTGTAGGCTTGTCTTTCTGCCTTGGACCAAAGGCGTGTATGACGAGGCAATATTTCATCTTCTTGGCCGAAACATCCAAGGCTTTTGTGTGTAGCCTACTGCCTTTGTCACCAAGTGGAGTCACAGATGACGACATTTCATGGGTAGATTCTGTAGGCTTGTCTTTCTGCCCCACCCAAAGGCGTGTATGACGCGGGCAATTACCATCCTGGCCGGAAACATCCAAGGGCTTTGTGTGTAGCCTACTGCCTTTATCACCAAGATGAGTTTGTTGACTCATTAGAAATGTTTCATTGAGGGACACTCTCAGGGTTTGCCAGATTTCTCCACAGGCTGCACCATGGCGCTGGTGTCACTGTGTTTACTTGGGACAATGATGTCCTTTTCAGCAACCTCCAGTGTTAAGGAACGCTGGACAATGTTTCTAAAATTTTGTGCAGCAGTGACAGCTTCTTGATCTGGCCTAACTAAAAAAAAATTAGGAAAAAACAAGCATAGTTTTGTAACTGTTTACCCTCGTATTCTATTCGCAATGGGGCTTTATTCTAATTTGGAATGCGCTTTTAACGCCAGTGTTTAAATAACGAAGATATAATTTTTAATGTATTGGCCGTTTTGAGAATTGATAAGAAAAAAGTTACTGTCAATGAAATTTCTATATCCTTTTGTGTTTTGTTTTTATGTTTGATAGTAGGATAGTATTTATTCAACCAGTAAAATGGTTGAAAACTTATTTTAATATGTGAAACAAAATATCCATGTTACTGATGTTTTAATGGTTTTGTTTTTTTCAAAAGTTTAGACCCAATTGTTTTCTGTGAAATTTAAAAATGTAAAAAAAAAAAATCTCAATAAGATTTAAAAAAATTAAAAATAAAAAAAAATAAAATAAAATACAATGAAACAATTAAGTTGACAATTTGAGGAGAGCTATGTGCATAATTTCACCACGACAAGGTGTAGGGGATAAAATAAAACACATTAGCTTAACATTTTATAATTGGCAAAGAGTATTACTGGACAAATAAACAAACAGGAGACAGTACAATACAGGAGTCTACTGGTACCACTCCACAACCTCAACATTTTTTTTTTTTTAAACCCTTAAATTTACAGCTACAGATATTTTTTTTTTTTAAATTCAACATGTATTATCCCTGAAATAAATTTCAACATGTATTATCCCTGAAATAAATTTTAAAAGCCACGGCTCAGTTCTTTTGCAATACAATAATAATCACAACAGGAGGATTATAAAAAAAAAAAATAATCAAGAGCAAACATTGCTGAGTTCATGTTGCAAAGAAATAATTCAGTGAATCAATTGTACCGGCCTTACAGATGATGCACTCTTCATGTCCTTGTGTTACAAGTTTCCTGGGATTTCAACCAAAGAAACAAAATACTTAAGACAATGAATTATAAACTCATAAAGACATTTGTACTCCCCAGACTCAGACTGGGCCGAAGTTTCTCTTGACACTGCAGGAAAATCTCTCGAACTCAGCAGCTATCTCTTTATTCTAAAAAAGAAAGAAAAAAAGAAAAGAAAAAATTAAACTAGTGGTTATAATACTTCATATAAAAACAAAAAACATTATCAAGGTTTTATTAAAACAATAATAATATTTTTCTCCTAAATAAAATAAAACAGTTCCAACTCCTATTTTTGTCAAATACTGGGGCACCGCGGGTAGGGAAAGCAGAGGAAGGTACAGAGCCCATTTTAGTAGCAACATATTTCCAAACAGAACAGACAGAAACCATTCCTTAGTGGTCGTGGGTCAAAACATCTGACACTGACATTTGCTATTCTGGTATGTGCAGTGATGGTGTAAGCACCCCTGTATTCCATGGGACTGGTATGGGTTAAAAATTCAATCAAACCAAAATATGTTATCTTTAACCAAGATTTATTTTTTTTTAAATTTGGCAACCTTGAATTCTCACAGCAAACTGCTCCATGAGAAGGCTCAGATTCAGTGTAATCGCTGGCAATCCAGCACCAAGATGTCCCTGAGGGGGCCATAGGCTTCAGATCCATGTCAACAGATATGAGGTGGAGCCACGAGACTTTGAAAATCTGCTCTCTGCGTTGTAAGATTCTGTACAAACCTGGAAAAGGCAGTCGGGCAGTTATGGCTTAAAAAACAGAATCCCATATTTTGTCAAAGAAGTAAGCATCACCCTAAACCATCCGTTTTTAAAAAATGGTGAACTAATGCAAATCCCTCTTATGCTTAAATTGACAAAAGAAACACTAAAATAATAAGCAAAAGATGGTTGATGAAAATAAATGATGCCAACATGAGAAAATTTAATAGAAAACTTAATTCTATTAAGCCAGTCTAATAAACATTGAATTAAAAATGCATTCATGGAAAAAAAAGGAAACACAGATAAATATAAGAATATAATGAAACACAAATTTTCTCACTTTTTTTTTGGTCTTATGGGCCAGAATTATTTTGATGTCTCCAGTGCCTCTTCCTTCCACTGGCCGTGAGAGCTTGGTCAAATTTTGTAAAGCTTTAGCTCTCAGACAAAACAGTGAAGTCCAACCCCTTCACCTGGACACACAATAAAAAAAACATACAGTAATAAACAAACCTTAGCTTCCTCCTCAAATATACATTTTCTTATGCTATTGTTATGCTTTTTTCAAATGTCAATTAGTGCTATGATTAGTCAGAAAACAAATGATTTAAGTCTCAAAATTTCCCAAAGATTTACAAAAAAAAAAAAAAAAATACAGATAATTTTTACATGAGCTCATCAGCAGCTAAGAAAAAAACCAATGCTAAGAATGTTATCATGTCAAAAAGTCCAAATATATAAATACATCTTTTTAAAAGAACAGCTGCTACGTAGAATCCGCACCGATTTTAATCAAACACTAAATACAAAAAGAAAGAAGAATCGGACCACTTCGGAAGATCCAAAGCTACATGCCTCTGTGGTAAACAACGGTAGCGAAGGGGGGGGCTGTAATGTTGGAATGGATGCGCATCTACACTACGGGAACATTTACTTTCAGCATAAGGTAAAGGCCTCCAACGGAAACTTTTAAAAGTCGTAAATCCCTAATGACCAACTAAAAAATAAAACAAAATGAACCCATGTAGAAGTAATTCAGAAAATATTGTGAAACAGAAACCATTATATAATATCTAGAAGAAAATTGCATTAATTTGTTATTGAAATATTACTCCCGCCTCCATATTCAGACTGCAAATGTTAAAGAAGACAACAAGTTTTGCTGTTAGCTGATACAATAGGAATCAATAATAACAATGTTTTCCTCATGGGAACGATTCACGACTACTTGGAAGTGAATATCATTGTCTTGATGCCCTGTTACATCACACGACATTTGATGATTGATGGAAAACAGGGGGACCACATCAACAACAGCAGCAAAGGCCAGAAAGAAGGCAAATGAGTATGATGAGGCGAATAAATAGTTTTTGAATCTCAACTAGATCAGGTAATACGACAGTTCAAAGTGGATATCATCACTAGGAGCTACTGTATACACTTAGTCATCACCTTCCTCACCTCATTTCTTTATCAATATTTGTTTGTGTTAGCTAGGTGCCAAACAATTTGACCAGCCCCAGCAAATTTAAATGTATATTTTAAGATTCAACCAAAGATTTAATTTTTTTTTTTTAAATTAATTCTTTCAAAAAAAACAATAATAATAAAAAAAAATTTAAAAAGTCAATCTTAATGTATACTTTTTTTTAAAAGTGATGATTCTAAAATAGCAATTCATTTTTATCAAGAAATGATTGGAACTCTTCAGCTGAAAAAATGCTAATAAGTGAATACATTGGTAAT
>JAGDYQ010000018.1:8502351-8514702 GCA_021962125.1 Bulinus truncatus | reverse complement strand
AAAAAAAATTATTCTTTTAAAGAAATCAGGGGGAGTGTACTTATACAGACATAAAACATGGTGATGTCCCTTGTGGTACTATAACTTACTAATGTGAATACAGTGCAGTGAAGTTAACTCTAACTTTGTAAGTCTCGTTACTGTTCACAGTACTGTGAATTCCACAGTATGCAAAGTAGTGGTCAGCACTTGGGTCATTTCTGGTTAAAGCAGAAAATTCATTTTTGTTTAAATACATGTAATTATGTTTTAACTCAGTAAATTAACTCATGTTTTTGTACGATAACAACAACGAATATAAAAAATGTTGCGATAACTTGAAAAAAAGAAATGATACAATTAAGAAAAAAATTCTAGGCAAATTATTTCACATAAGTCGGCCTATATTATGAAGTAAAAATGGAGGAATTAGAAGCGAAATGATTGTCAAGAAAAATCTGCACATTTCCTAAACAGAGATCGTATGTGCAAGTAAATAAAAGGTATTAATTCTTCTGGACTCCAGTATAGTTTGAATAGCTACACACTACTGCAATTAAAACACATTTTAAATAAACAAAAATTGTGAAAGAATGAGTGAACTAAATCTTACTGGACGCAATGAGCAGCGGTCAACATAAAGTATGTACCATCCAGGTTTTTGATGAGGTTAGCTCCACAAGAATGTGAGTTTGGGTAGGCGATGTACCTTAAACTGCACTTTAGTCACACAGGAAACATTCACCATGAAAAGAAGAGAAAGATAAAGAAACGTCATTTTTGTTTTCATATTCCGTGTATTAACTGAGTGATTGTATTTTGATTTCAATGTAACTCAAAGTGAGGCTGCCTCATGGAATGACAACTAAGGCTACTGGACTCAGTACAAGACAACAGTTCCGCACTATTCTGAATGATATGTCATTTAACTGTAAGCTATAAAGTGTCAAGCTACAGTAACTTTCTATGAAAGGTCATGTTTCCGTATATTTAACTGTAAGCTATTACGAGTCAAGCTACAGTTACTTACTATGAAAGGTCATTTTTCCGTATATTTAACTGTGAGCTATAAAACGTCTACTTACAGTTACTTACTATAGAAGGCCATGAGTTGGGAATCGATTCAAACCCGCCCACAACTCGTGTGTTCAGTTCTTGAATCCCGTTGTCGGGTAAAGGTCTTTGACCACAGCCTGCGGCATCTATAGTAGAGAACTGACTGAAGAAACAAAATTAGTAAGGAATTTCTGAAATTTATATATATATATATATATATATATATATATATATATATATATATATATATATATAAATCACATTATAAAATATAACACAAATATTTTCCAAAAGAGTGTAGGAGTCGAAATTAACAAGATTGTGGAAGTTTTTTTTTAGAAAAATCAATCAGATTTTGCATTTAAAATTATCGATAAATCGGAAAAGAACTGAACAGATTGATTATAAGGATTAAAAGCCAATTATAAGCCGGATTTTCATTCTGCTGCACGACCTGCATGTTGTAGGTAAGCCCCCCCCCTCTCTGCTCCTTGGAATTCAAACTTATTATGTAGCCGGCTATCGCTAAAATTGCACATTTTTCTAAGTTGGCGCAATGCTTTTGCACATCATATATTAAGGATTGTACTTAAGCAAATCCAACAGAGGCGGCAATAGAAGTGGAGACATAGGTGGAGATCATGTGTGGCTCTGTGGAGATTGTCATAGGCTAGGCCTGAAACAGAGGCGGCAATAGAAGTCCGTGGGGACATAGGTGGAGATCATGTGTGGGTCTGTGGAGATTGTCATAGGCTAGGCCTGAAAAGGCCACTTAGTTTTATACTCTTAGGTGACAATAACAAATCTCAAACTACTGACCCTTCCCCAGAGGCGTAGACCTCTATAAACACGGGGGGGGCCTAGGGAGATGGGCCCCCAGTTGCCAGTCACTGAGGACACCATTTATTTGAATGATAAATGACATAGGTTGCTTTATATTTAAAAAAAATAGTTGGAAATGTAACCTAGTATAAAAAAAAAGTTAAAAAAAAAACAACAACAATAATAACAAACAGAGACTTGTACAAAACAATATTATAAAAAAGTTTAATGATAGCACAATAGCAGAAGGTATGGACTGAGCAATACTAAATTACATAAAAAACTAGCTCGACGTTCGAATTTCAAAGCATGTTCGTATTTTAGTGCATTAAAATACATTTAGTTTGGGTTTTAAGTTTTTCGACTATTATAACGCTTGAATTTTGAAAATGGGGCGGCACCTTTAGAGTCTACCCCGGGCAACACACACGCTTTTTTTGACATCACTGACGAATGTATGCATCTCTGTGTTTTTATATACCGACCTTCTTGTTTCAGCCTGCAACGAGTTCCAGTTTTTCATCCGGGCATTGTTTGACGCATGCGTATTCACTGCAACAAAAATGTCTTCATGATTATGTGTTTAATTTTTTATGAGAAAAATAAAAAAAAAAAGAAAGTGTCTAAAATAATCATTGATACAGTTTATATTCTGACCTGTCAGTACGATAAAAACAAAGATCTGCCTCATGGCAAATGGCTGGTCAGATTTAACATGGGCAGGAAGCTGATTTGCATAATTTATGACATAGATAATTGAAACATTCGAGAACGTAATAAGAACATACAAACTAAACTTTACACACTTAGTTCATTGTTTAAGGTTATCTTATCTTTCGTTAGAATCATGCACGATAAAGTTTCATTTGGTATCTCAGATTTCAACTGTAATGTATCTGTGTAAGACAGTGTCCTTACATTTCCTGACATCATGTTGCAGTTGTACCGCGGGTTATGAAATTAATTCGTTCCAGAACTCGGTTCGTCTTTTATAAAACATTCCTAGCCTGAACATTGACATCAATGAAATAGACAAAAAAAAAATACGTTTAAGATGAAGAAAGAATCGGGTTTTTTAATTAACATCCTGACAAAACGCATAAAATATCTAAACTTCACATATAAAATACAAAGAAAGAAATTAAACAACTGAATGAAATGTAAATTAAAAAAAAAAAAGCTTTTGTTTATCTTCCTTACAAAAATACATTTAAAAATCGTTACTTTAGTTTCTAGTCTGAATTATAAGTTACAGGAGTTTTTTTGTCACCTTGTCTTGGTAGGCGATTGAGAATCTGTCTTGACCAAGGGAAATTGTAAGGATCCTTTATATTATATAAACCACTATTGGCGCGGTTTTTATGAATCAGGAACGGTCAGACCGACAGTCGAGCACTTAACCGCACGAACACCTTCAACCAGCAGGTTAAATCGCTTGTTCAACATTTGCTGCGAATCTTCCTGTAGTGAGCCAGCGCGTTATCATTCATTATGTTTACTGCTATGTAGTGTGAGCAACACTTTTGTTTCAATGATGGTTCACAAAGAATCTTTGATGTCTGCCCACATGGTTAGAATGTCTACAATTATGGAAGTTGGACCTCCTTTAGTGTCCTTGGTTGTACTGCGTGGCCTTCGTTTGTGCTGTAACCGGTCGTTTGACTCCAAATTTAAACCTCGATATTTCTCTCTCTGGGCTTGTAACAAGAGGCATTGTTCGTTACCCGAGACACAATTTTTAAAGTTTTTTTTTGTGTTCGTAACTCGAATAGCTTGTAGCCTATGGGAGTTTCGTAAACCGAGGTTTCACTGTATTGGAATGTATTTATCTAGTGATTGATATGTCGATGACTGTCGCTATTCCACTGTTCATAATTCATCACACTGTTTGACCTGTTACTATTTGATGATTCGGCTTTCAAGTCAAGTTTAGACAATACTGACAATCAACATCACGAATAATTACATTAAGTAGATGTTGAAATTCAGAGCCGAAAAAAAAAATTGACAGCTGGAAGTTGCCATGGCAATCTAGCTTCTAATCTAATCTGAACGGACGAATGTCAGTTATCTATTTAGTACGCATTGTATTGGGAATCTTTGCTTTTTTAAACTATCACAGCTATTGTCAAAGCTTACTCTAGGCCTACTCTAGGTGTATTCTAGGCCTACTCTAGGTGTACTCTAGGCCTACTCTAGGTGTATTCTAGGCCTACTCTAGGTGTATGCTAGGCCTACTCTAGGTGTACTCTAGGCCTAATCTAGGTGTATTCTAGGCCTACTCTAGGTGCATTCTAGGCCTACTCTAGGTGTATTCTAGGCCTACTCTAGGTGTACTCTAGGTATACTCAAGGCCTACTCTAGGTTACTCTAGGCTTACTCTATGTGTAATCTAGGCCTATATTAGGTGTTCTCTAGGCCTATATTACACAATTATAACATGCAGTCATCTTGTTAAATCGGGACTGTCCGACTTAAGAGACTACAACTAAAATTCCACTTAATAAATAACTATAATCATAAATAGTATATTTACAGCCTTCCTAAAAAGGACAATACTAGAACAAGACCCATGACATAAAATACTTGGTGATCAGGACACTACTTAAACGGCCGAATAGGAAAATAAAAACTATGCATTTCTCATTAAACTATACGCGTCTCTTTAAATTAAACTCGTCACAATAAAAATAACACCGTATTTTTTTCCAATTGATGTCAGGTTGAAATTGTGTATGTACTATTGCTAGTCTTTACTGTCCCATTGCAAACAAAAATGTTTTGAAAATTTAATATTTTCTTTCACAGTCGGACACAAAGCTTGCCAGGTAAGCGAGATATGGTCTCTGTCTAACTGAACTCAGTGTAACTGTGGACTGAGACTTAAGTCTCTTAGAGCCTGTGAAATCAAACTTGATCATAAAGGCCAATGACAATCAAGCTACTGGTCTGGTCCATCCCGTGGGCCCACCAGCCTGGGGAACTTGAATAGCACATGTTCCACGATTTCCTCAACTCTGCAGTGTCGGCAAAGGGACTCGAAATCGGGCATCAACCTCCCCAAGTACGCACCTATAGGACAATGCCCAGTGAAATACTGGTCAATGAGTGCCATCTCGATGCCCCTGATCCCCCACCAATGGTCAGGAACGGAACATCTTCTATGTCGCCCGTCTGCTATAAAATAATTTTTAGTTTTTTTTCAGCCTAGAAAATATTCCCGATGTATATTGTATCTTAGAAATGAGAAAACCTTTATATTTCAATAACCTGACTGTTAAAACTAATAAAATAGGTTTCATATTTAACTAAATGCACATGAAAAAAGCGGCGAAGAGAGGGGGGTAGTTTGTCAATAATAACAAATTCAGCTTTCTATTTGTGTTTCTTGAGAGAAATATTTAGAAAGAAACTAAACCAAAACCAAAACTAATTGGAAACAAATATTTATTTTCTTAAAAATACAATGACATCTGGGTGTGGTTAATTTCAGGGGCAACAAAGGTCGTCCCTTGATCCTGGTCAAGCGGCTCGGTGAACATTTTACACTCAATTGATTATTGAGTTGACCCAATCTTTGAGTTCAATGACATCGGCGTAGACACCTGGTCGGCCAGCTTCAGCACATCCGTAGCCCCAACTGACAATACCTGATGGATAGCAAGGTGAAGGCAACAGAAATTAGGTTAAACTTATGAGACTGGTCATCAATGAAAATAGGTACACACGCACACACACCGGTAGACATACACACAGGGTACACCAAACTAGGTATATAGATAGGTAATTTGATACATACACATCTTGCGTATTGAGATATGAATATGCTTTCACTACATAGATAGATGCGCTAACTACATAGATAGATGCGCTAAGTACATAGATAGATGCGCTAACTACATAGATGGATGATCTAACTACATAGATAGATGCTCTAATTACATGATAGATGCTTTCACTACATAGATAGATGCTCTAACTACATAGATAGATGCTCTAACTACATGCAAATACTGAGAAAATACTGAGAAATCTTCTGGATAGCTACCAAAGAACATATAGGGATGAGCTACCGGGTGTTAAATTGTGTAAATGACGTTGACAATGTCGCACCCTGGTATTAATCATTTATCGTGCTTACAACAGACAACAATCAACATTTACCTGTGAGTGTCCATCTGTTTTCTCTGTAAGTGTAGAGTGGACCACCGCTGTCACCCTGTTAAGGACAAATAAAATATTGGAAATTATTCAGACTAGTTTTTTTTTTTTACTTTTATTTCTTCAAATAGTTTCAAACGATATGTATGTGTGTGTTTTCTCATGTTGTTGTGTTATTTTTGTTTTTGCATTCAACTTTTTACCACCGTTGAGGACAAATATAGAATACCTATTTAAACCTCACTTAATGCAGTGTCTAGAATGAACATGGGACTAAGCATATATGATATATGTAATGATTAGATTCGAACTCCAGTAACCCGTACTACTATTCTCTCTCACTGTGAGGAAAAATATTTACACAGCTTGTTGAACATTTTCTTCTAGTTTAAACAATACATTTTTTAAAATCAACTAATATAAGATACTTACGTTCAAAACGAAACAAAGCTTCCACATTGAATAATTTAACATTTAGTTTTCACATTCATATTGAGCCATGTATGGTGAGTAGGGATATTCTTATTATTACTTAGGCATGGAAATCTTAATCAGCCAGGCTATTGATATATCACAGTTTTCAAAGGTATAAGTCATAATCAGGCGATCTATCGTTATGTCATAGTTTAAAAAAAAATATATATAAGTTTACTAGCTGTACCCTGCAAAACCTTTGCATAGAGTTATATCCCCTTATTTTTGATCAGTAGGCTAGGTTATTTTTGGATTCGGGCAGATCCGATATTTTCATGATTGTATTTTAAAATGGAATACTATTATATTAATTCTTTACTTTCGATTTAACGCAGAACCCAAATCGCTATTATTTTATTAGATTTTATTGAGTGTTTAATCAATATACTCTCACGGAACAATTCTTGATGACTAATTATACATTTCCAACAAAAGAATTTAAGTATGAGAATTACTTCCAGCACAGAAATGGCCGCATGCAGCCTCCCCAACGACCTAATGATTATTTAGACTCAAACAAAATTAATTCGCACCAAGGTTTACCCAAACATTTACTTAATTCTATTTAACTCCCTTATCCCCAAAAAATTTGACGTTTTACTCCATTAGGATTAATTTCCATCGTCTCCCCCTCTCATAATATAATTGAATGAAACTTAAAGAAAACTAAAAAGACGTAAGGTGAGAGCTTCTCCAACATAGTCCAACATGAGTAAAATGAGATTATCAGAAATTATTTTAAAACTGACCTGGCATGAGTCAACGCCACCCTGGGGTAAACCAGCGCACAACATTCTGGGGCTAATGGAGCCGACTCCGTATCTTTGTTCACAGGTCTCCCTGGACTTGATGGGTTTTTGAACCTGGTGAAGTTTGTAGGGCGAGTCACCTCCTGCAAGAAGAAAACAGAAAATTGAAATTGAAATGTAGCTTTAGTTTGACGCGAGAAGAAATATTTCCAAAATGTAAAGAAATATATGAAAATAAAATGCGTAATTATTGCTTTCAAGTAGAAATGTTTTAAGTCCCTTTAAGAAAGTGATATATATCTCGGATCCTATGCAATAATATAGGGAGATTTTGTAAATGCAGCTTTTCATTTCCAACATATTAATTGTCATGAAGGCACCACGGAGGACATAGGTAAATAATTGGACTCCCTGGGATTTTCCCCCCCCCCCATGACATTCAAAACACACATAACATATAACATACATATAACCTTCAACATACATATAACCGACAACATACATATAACCGACAACATACATATAACCTACAACATACATATAACCTACAACATACATATAACCTTCAACATACATATAACCGACAACATACATATAACCTACAACATACATATAACCTACAACATACATATAACCTACAACATACATATAACCTTCAACATACATATAACCTTCAACATACATATAACCTTCAACATACATATAACCGACAACATACATATAACCTTCAACATACATATAACCTTCAACATACATATAACCTACAACATACATATAACCTACAATATACATATAACCTTCAACATACATATAACCTTCAACATACATATAACCTACAACATAATATAAGCTACAACATACATATTACCTACAACATACATATAACCTTCAACATACATATAACCTTCAACATACATATAACCTACAACATACATATAACCTTCAACATACATATAACCTACAACATAATATAACCTACAACATAATATAACCTTCAACATACATATAACCTTCAACATACATATAACCTACAACATAATATAACCTACAACATACATATAACCTTCAACATACATATAACCTACAACATAATATAACCTACAACATAATATAACCTTCAACATACATATAACCTACAACATACATATAACCTACAACATAATATAACCTACAACATACATATAACCTACAACGTACATATAACATATAACATACATATAACATATAACATACAACTGCCTACAACATACATATAACCTACAACATACATATAACATACAACTGCCTACAGCAGTGGTGGCGATCCTATGGCACGCGTGCCACAGTCGGCGCGCAGAGCCTCATCAATCGGCACGCAACTAAAATATCACTTCATAAATCAAAACAGATTAACTGATAACATGAGTCCCTCATGTGTTGAGCTCAAATTAATGAAGTATAAGCCAAGGTTTGACGAATTATCAGCATAATACAACAGCAAAAATCCCATTAATTACGCAAAACCAATCCATTTCCTATAAAAACATTTTTTTTGTATCTTTGAAAACTTTTTTTTCTCTTTAAGTCTTAAGACAAGGGTGTCTTGGATTGCTGAACCAAACGTATGTTTTCAGGTTTAATTGGAGTGTTGGAAATCTGCCTTGAGTAATTAGGTTTTTGGTTGAATCTTGGGCATGCGGCCTCATAGAATGTTCGCCACCACTGACCTACAGCTTACACATAGGCCTACCCTAAACATACCTTACAATACCGTACACATACCTTACACATATCTTACACAAACCCTACACAGACTCGAATTTTCTTCAGATATATATTTAAGTAGGATAACTTAAACTGCAACATACAGTAGATGAAATTGAAACATTTTAGAAATTTTTGATTTGAAAATACCGTAGCTTATTTTTAGAGCATTTCGAAAAAAAAAATGCTCTATTGTCCCCGTTTTGTCTGTCCGTGTACACCCTAGATCTCAACAACCATAAGTCCTAGACCCATGATGTATATATCATTTTGTAGGTCTTGGCCTGCCAAGAAATGACTTTTTTTCATTTCGCGATCTGACCTCTCAGGGCCGTAAAAAGGGCCTTAGTACCGTTTTTTTACTATATAAGCTATATTAATAAAGGAGCGCTATATCTCAGCAACTATAAGTCCTAGACCCATGATGTATGTATCATTTTGTAGGTCTTGGCCTGCCATGTGTACATCAAAAGTTCATTTCGCGACAGGTCCTCTGAGGGCCGGGCTTCAGGGCTCCTAAGGGGCTTATATATTATATATACACCTTGTACGTTCAATAACCCGTTCATTTGGTGCGAAATACTGCAGCACGTAGTTTCACCAAGATTTATTAAGAAACTCATCAAATGAAATAGTAAGCTTGTGTTCTGAGTTTAATTGAAAGTATCAGAGCTATGCAACATTGACGGAGTTTTCGGACGATTAAATGACTATAATTTAGAATGTTTTCAATTATGAGTCCTATTTCAGTAACCACAAACCACTTGTAGTTAGATTTAAGAGACAATAATTTTTTTTCAAATATAAAGAAACGTCTTTATAATTTTTTTTTTTACAAATATATGCATTACACAATTGAATTTATAAACATTTCCAAAATTTACAAATATTTACTGAAAGCTAACAAACGTACTGATACATAACACGAAAATGCGCTAACACGTCCTGTGTCCAGAATGGAACAGGCTTAATTGCTTGTTTTTTATATATCCTATATTATTAATAAAACAGGAAGTTAATGTATTTCTGTAAATATGTGCATATGCTAGTGAAAAAGACACCTAAAATGGTGTTACACTATGAAGGACTGCAGTAAAATATGATTAATGCACAGTCATATTATAGCTGAATGGTTTTAGAACAATACATCTCTGGCTTTCTCTATATCTACTCACCTGCTGCCAATGTCCCCCATCCAGCGACTATGGCTTTCTCTATATCTACTCACCTGCTGTCAATGTCCCCCATCCAGCGACTATGGCTTTCTCTCCTTCAAACCAACCTTCATTGGGAAGACACACAGCAGAGATGTAGTTGTTGGTTGGTACAGCTGTGGACACTTTGAAGATGGCGATGTCGTAATCGATAGTCCAATCATCGTAGAGTCTGGGATCAAGTTGATGTTAGATATTTAGCTATGATATACAAACACGGCAGTGGCGGCGTACATGGAGGGATCGGTATCCCCCCCCCCGGCTGCATTATCTGCTGCTATTCAGGTGCAGCATCTGCCTTATTTTAGTACTTTTAGGGCATGGCAATAGGGCGACATTTTAAGAGCCACTGAGCTTTGATAATAAACTTTACATTCACAAATGACGACGTTAGTTTTGAGTCAGGTTTTATGGAAAAATCTAGATCAAAGGCCCGTTACCCGGACCGGCGAGTGACTCCTTATAATTGAGTTGTATCCCTTTGACCATCTTTACAAATTCCCCCAGTCTATTTTTAGACAGCGGAAGGGATACACACGTACGCCAGGCTAGCCGATTATGTATTAGATAACACGAGAAAATGTTTACACGTCATCGTTTGGAATATATTTTTGTTAATAATACCTAAACAAGTGTTTAGTCCAAGAAAAGAAAGTTTTCAGTTTTAAAAAAACGGAGTTGAAAAGTGTTGTAAATGAAAATAAAATATCATAAAAAAAATAAATTGCTTACAATCACATACACAGATAATGATGAAATGGACATAAAGTACCCTCTTAAATTGACTGATTGAAAAACATTTTTAGAGAGTATAAACAAATATTGTATGGCCATTAAATGCTACTCAGACGATATTCTTAAAATTAAAATTTGAAAGACAAATATTGGGATTTATTTCTTTCATATGTTATGTAAATATTGAAATTGTGCAAAGTGTAAATATATTTTGGAGCTTTGAATGACAGGGAGACAACCAAATCAGAACAACTTTAATTTGTGATAATCAATACCTGAAATGAACCTGAGCAAGTAAACTCGTTGCTAATGAGACCATATATCATGGATTACCACTACAGTGACCTCATAACGGCTGGAGCAATGTAAGCTGAACTTGTTCAGAAATCAGCAATCTATTAATGTTAACACTTTTGAAAAATAGCTTATAAACTTTTAAAAATAAGCAATCAATGTCAAAGCTTACTACTTTTTATCGACATAAAAACTTCACCAGAAAATTTGGAACCAATTGCAGGCCCTTCACGAATAATGGGGCCCAATTCCATATATGCTTGCCAAGGCCCCTTTAACAATTTTTATAATAAAAATATACTATTAATGCTGATATAAATTTATGGCCTGCCGTTAATAATCAATTCGGAGCAATCAGGTCAAAATCGGACGAATTTCAAATTTGGTCTATATTAAATGGGTCCGAAATACTTATTGATTTATTTTTTTGAAATCTATTTATTTTGGATCATCTCAGTAGGAACATTTAAGTCTTGGATCCAACTTCGGCACCAACAACTGGTTGATTGGGTTTCTTTATAATGTTTTCCGGGGCCTAAAACAATAACTTATCCTGTTGGGGAAGTCTCAGTCATATGGGATCCTCCCCATATAATATAACCACACCTCTTATATTCTTGGTTCACTACTACTGGTAAGCAGTGTGCTGCTTTGCTTGATCGAAATGCCTTCTCTCCGACAAATTCTTCACTAAGATCCCACCACACCAGTGGATTGGTGACGTCCTGTACATGCTTTTCATCAATACAAAATATAAAAACAGTTAGGCCAGGTTGGCAGTTAACGAGATTACACTCTCACACACCCATACGTACACACCTTTACATAATTACATATTTATGAATGTACAGCGTATTAAAAGGTATTCTGAAATTGATGAATTAACTTTGTGGATGAGGTAAAGATAGATTCTTGACCTCGACATTCTTGCTGAACTTCTGACGCAAGATTACGCGAGTGCCAGAGATATGTTACTACGCTCCGGAAGACATCAGATAACATCCGTATCGACTAAAAAAGTAAAAAAAAAAAAATAATTGCAAGAAATGGATCATAAATAACGTAATTTTTTAATCTTTACTAATATATTCTTTTTATTATCGTTTTCCCATTCAAACAATGTA
>JAGDYQ010000018.1:8420320-8501851 GCA_021962125.1 Bulinus truncatus | reverse complement strand
TGTCTCTTGGGTACAATGAGTGAATTGGTGAAGTTGTAGCTCATTTGAACAACATTTAGAGGTCCCCCAAGAGCTTTTAAAATTCCAGTATTAGGCCAACATAAAAATCCAGACGAATCGTGGCTCAAATAATTTGCAGTTTTTGCATGCCATATATGAATAAAATGAAGTTTAAATATACCTATATTTACCTCATTGCTACCATTAACTAGATTTGAAATTGTGTGATTCTTAATTAGAAAAACGAGTTGCTGAGCGTCAGAAACAATTTATCAGGGATGTTGGTGATGCAGCAAAAGATGCTACATCACAGTGCCGTCACAATAAGTTACCATCAGGTACAAGTGTAGAGTCAGCAGTAGACATAGAACAGCAACTGGATGTAGGTGGTTCTGATAGTGACACAGACACACATTCAATGACATCATCCATTTGTCGGGATTCAAATGACGATGCAGAATCTGATGAAGAATTTGTCATCCAATCAGCATCCTCAAGCAAAACAAATTCTGCAGCACGAAATCGCAGACGAAGCATCATATCACCAAAAGTTGCTGCAGTGCTGGACAGAAAGAACACCAGCATTAGAAAATCAACAATGATACTTGCATCCGCATTCAACGAAGCTGGTGTTCCGACATCTGACACAGTATTTTCCAAGAGCACAATGCATCGTCATCGCAAGCTTCGTCGTCAACAAGCTGCAGCACGTATAAAGAAGACTATATATTTCCTCAAAATCAATTGTTCATTGGGGTGGTAAGCTATTGTCCGATGTTACGGAGAGGTTACCAACAACATCGATCGATTACCTGTCCTGCTCTCATCACTTGTCGATGGCACTAGAAAGCTTCTTGGTGTTCCCAAGTTAGCATACGGGTCCGGGTCAGGAAGGGCAACTGCTGATGCAGTATATGAACATATCGAATCGTGGAAGTGCGAATCTATGGTCATCGGCATGTGCTTCGACACTACGGTTTCCAATACTGGAAGACTCAATGGAGCTTGCACCCTGTGACATAATCTATTATGGATGGCATGCCGTCATCACATGTTGGAAGTACTTCTTTCCGATGCATTCAATGTCTGTCTTGGACCATCCACTGGACCAGAGATTTTGTCTTTTAAGAGGTTTCGAGAAAAATGGCCAGAATTAAACCACACGCCCGAAGCCAGATCCGCCCCTTTGATAATCGTGTCTGATTCGATTAAAGAATTTATCAGATGTCAACTTGAGCTCAATCATTCACATGAAGATTATTTGGAATCTCTTCTGCTTGCTGCACAAATGGTTGGGTTGGAGGTTGATGTCAGCATTCGCTGACCTGGTGCCCTACATAGGCAAGGTGGATGGCGAAAGCAATCTATGCATTGAAAATCAAACTATTGTTTGCAGGTAACGAAACCATCTTTCAGTTAACAGCTCGAGAATTACAAGGTATTCAGCGCTTTAATCGGTTTACCATATGTGTTTATCCTCAATCATGTTTTTCAGGCAGGCTCACCGCAGATGCACCTGTGAATGATATCTTGTTAATACAGCGTTTATACGAATATGATGAGGCTGTTCTTCGATCGACTGGATTGAAAATGATGGTGCGTCACTCGTGGTACTTGAATCCGGAACTGTCGACGCTTGCGTTATTTTCAACCCTTTTGTCGGACAAAGAAAAAACTGGCCTTGTTCGGACAATGCAATCAGAACGTGGACCGCATCTCATAAAAACACTACCAAAAAGTGTTGCTGATTTGCGTGTTTCTACCACATTTTTTGAAACATCCAACATTGATGCCAGTTTTCAAGATGTTCCTGTTGAAGCATGGTCAGATATACCATCTTTTAAAGTTGCCGCAGATTTTGTAAAGAATCTGGCTTATATCAATGACTCTGCTGAGCGAGGTGTAGCATTGATACAAAATTTCAATGACAGTATTACCAAGGACGAAGAACAAAATCGATTTTTGCTCCAATTGGTTGAAAAACATCGGAAAAATTTTGTAGAGTGTAATCGTGAACAGCTGGCTAAAATTTAAATTTGAAGAACTTTTTTTAATTCTTGTCTACCCTACAGTACAAAGTACAAAATAAATAATAGGAATGCTTATTTGCATTGATTATTATTATTATTTTTCAAGCAGATTGACATTCTTTCAAGAATTAACTTGACAAAATGAATAAAACTTTGTATTTTTTCATAATTTTTTACTTAAATGTCAAATTTAAAAATATAAACATTCAAGATTTATATATTTTGTTTCATTTAATATTATAAACAATGCTAAGCATCAATTTGTTACTAATATATCAGTTTCGCATATAATGCAACATTAACGCTGTATTAGATTTGACCGCGAATGATTTTGCACCAAAATCTGGAACTTAAAACCTCTTGGGGGACCTCTACACATTGTCCAAATGAGCTGAAATTTTGCAGGTTAACTACTGTTACCATAGAGACATATTCTGTGGGGTGAGACATCAACATTTCAAAACTTCATTTTTTTGGGACACCCTAGTGTGTTAGTATATTAATAAAGTCGTTAATTTTGATGTGACCACATTATAAACTTAGTGTGTTGCTCTGTTACATTAAAAGAAAATCTTTGATGTTAAATAACTCCTAAATTATCATTCTTTACTTATGACAAAAATTTTATTCTTTTAATTACAAATAACAAAGCATCAAAACTTATTCAGTTAACATTATCTTAAAAATGACTAATGCAGAAATCAAATTGTGGTTTACAGATACACAAAATTAAAAGTATCAAAAATTGTATTTTGCACAAGTTGTCCTTTGTGTACGCGAGTGTGCTATATCGCGATTATGTGTGTTGGAGTGTTTGCGAGAGTGTATGTGTGTATGCCCTAGTGTGTAGCCTGTGTGTATGTGTTATTCATAAGAAGTGAAAATACTTCAGACACGATCAATCAGCACATGTACATTTCCCAGGACAGATTTGATAAGACGAAAGTATTTCAAACAAGTGACGTAGATGATGTCGTGGTCTATAAGCATGGTAGCAGACAGTGGTGGGGGAGGGGGGGCTTGGGGGCATTTGCCGCCCCCCCCCCCCCCCCGAAATAAAAATAAATTAAAAGATTAGACCGAAATTAGTCATTTGATACATGTCACATGACCCCTTTACTTTTTTTTTAATACAATACAAATTATCTGTAATTGTCAAGCGTAGAATCAAAAGTTTTAAAACTCTGAGACCGTCGAAACGTTGCACATGGATAAATGAATTCACTCGTCATTGCTGCATATCATCAACTGTGTTATATCCATTTAAATCAATATGTTCTAGTTAATGTTCTTTCCCGTCCTTTGTGACAGTATTTGACAAAGCACGACACCAATCTAATTAGAGTCATTAAGGAAATCTCGTGATTAGAAAGACCTATATTCTGTTTGGTCAGGTGACAAGTTTACTATGCAGGATAGGAAGGAAGAGTAGCCGATCTGTACAGTGGTTCTAAAATTATACAATTCCTTTCAAGTCAGAAATATATTCCCATTCAATTCAGCAAATACACTGTATTTCAAAACTCTCAAAGCAACTTAGTGCACAGGGAATACATTTACTTTTCGGTAATAGGAATATTTATTCTGATAGGTAATGCCTATTGGATTATTGGCATTTCCTGCTTATAATTGTTTATATATATATATATATATATATATATATATATATATATATATATATATATATATATATATATATTAAAAAATAGCACAATATATGAAGTACAATAAGTTTTTAATTAATTTAAAATTTCTTTGTGTATGTGTTTATGTATGTGTGTGTGTCTTAAATAGACTTTCCAAATTAATTAACTTAAATTACAAATAACAATATGCACCATAAAGTTTTATTCTTTCAAAACTTATAAAAAAAGGCTTTTTATACAAAAAATATTCGAAAGAGTTAAAATATTAATTAATTAAATCGTAGAGATATTTGTTTACAAAACAAGACAGTTTTGTATGGTGAGTTGCGAAACGAAAACCGTTGTTAAAGTGGGATACCAAGAGTAAAAGTTTGATAACCGCTGACCACACAAACACTTATACAAATGTTATTGACTAAATAGATGCGTGGGCGCCAGAAATAAATGAAATAATTTAGTCAATAAATTATGTAAATATTTTTATGATTTAAAACACTTTAAAAAAAAAAGTCTTTTTTTTCAAGCTGTAAAACTAGTTGACACACATTTAAGTTTTCCTTCAATGAAATAGGCCAGATAGTAAATTGAAGGTACTCCTTGAACCAACGTATATATAAAGTAATCTTTTGTCTAAATTTGGAATAGATTTTCCTCTATCAACAAAGACATGCGTCTACTGTTAGCTTCTGTTCTAATATGGGCGTTAGGTAAAGTGTTCACCATTCTATGGTTTTCTTACAAACAATACAAAGCTGGTATAATTTCCATAACTTTACAAAGTAGCCATTTAAAGTTGCCAGAATTGTTACTTCCTTTTGTTAGCACTCTTTCGATCATAAAAAGAACGTAGAAATAAGATAAGATTCAAATTTAAAAAAAAAAATTAAAAATTCTTCTTCTTCTTCTTTGTTCTCGAATTTAAATATTGAATATCTGATATTATAATGAGACATTTGGAGGTTTTTAATTTACATTTTTTTTCTAGGCATGGTTGATTTTAATGTACACTTCTAGACATTTTTATTTTGATTTTAATAATCACTTAATTTAAAACAATTATATTGTCAGAGATTCTACTATTTAAAACAATTTTATTTAAGGCAAATGATTTTAATACAAATTTTAAAAAATCACAATTCATGACAACGTGGTTACTATTAGTAATGATATTATAAACACAACCTCTTAAACCAATTTCAAACTAACTTTGTTAATCTCTTGTATTTAGCCTACGCCAAACCCTCAGTCCGAGGAATAGATCTAGCTCGTTTGACCAGAAGGTAAACTAATTTAATGTCTATAATTTGTTTATCATGTTTTTAGAATCAACATTTTTTAAGACAATGTACTGGTGAAAGTAAGTTCATATTATTAGAACATTGTCATCAAAATGGAACAATTCTGACGTTTAATGGGAGAAGTCAAATTAACCTTGGTTCAAACTATTACTTAAAAATATAATAATGATAAATAGTCTTAACGTAAAAACGATAATAAAAAAGACACATTAAAGATTAAAAAAATTATTATTTATGATCC
Source organism: Bulinus truncatus (assembly GCA_021962125.1). NCBI lineage: Eukaryota > Metazoa > Mollusca > Gastropoda > Planorbidae > Bulinus > Bulinus truncatus. Next base: position 8,496,636 of record JAGDYQ010000018.1, on the reverse strand, counting down.
ATTTCTTTATAATTATTTTTTTTTTTACTTTTTAGTCGATACGACAAGATCGATGCTCCTGGTTGCGGTAACAGACCTCTGGCACCAGGTAACGGTGCTTCAGAAGTCTCAGCAAGAATTGTCGGAGGTCAAGAATCTATTCCTTACTCTCATCCCTCCATTGTAAGTGACCATCACTCGGAATATCTTTTTAATACGCTGCACATTCATAAATATAATTATGTGTGTGTGTGTGTGTGCGCGCGCGTATGTGTGTGTGAGAGTGTATCTCGTTAACTGTCAAGTGCCCAACGTGTTTTTATTTTGTATTGACAGTGCAGTTTACGTATGGTGACGTCACCAACTTTCCACTTCTGCGGTGGATCTTTAGTGAAGAATTTGGTCGGAGAGTATTTCCTGATCACAGCAGCACACTGTGTTTACCAGTGAGTAGTAAATCAAGAACAGAGGCTTTGTTATTATATGGGGGGAGGGGATCCCATATGGACTTTGAGATTCCACGACAGGATAGTTATTGTTTTAGGGGGGCCCCCTGAAACATTAAGTGTTAGGACCCCCCCAAACCAGTTAATCAACACTTGTAATGATCTGTTTATGACATCCAAAATAAACATCTATGTATACTAGTTGTACCCTGCAAAACCTTTGCATAGAGTTATATCCCCTTATGCTTGATCGGCAGGCGAGGTTATTTTTTGGTTTCGGGCAGATCCGATTTTTTTTTTCATGATTGTATTTTAAACTGGAGTACTGTTGTATTAATTCTTTACTTTCGATTTAACGCAGCGCCCAAATCGCTATTATTATTATTATATTATATATATGATATATTTCACAGAAAGCAAGACTATAAGTCAACCACGTTCGACAACTTGCATTGTTTACCAGCCTGAAAGACTATTTATAGATTTGCGGAATTCCCACAGCAAGCGCGTTTTTTTTTATTTCTTTTATAAAACCAGATTATTTTAATTTCTTATATGACGTTTTTTTCCTTTTATTTGGTAAAATATATTAAGCAATATGAGCACGATGGTGGTTGTATAATAATATTTCATGTCTAGAAAGCTCCAGTAATTTTTAAAAAAGTATTGTTTGGTCGTAATCATGTTTTTATGTGCTCTAAATACGAAACTAACTCATTTATCTCCCGTCGCGGTAAATTCTGTATCCGTTTAACCGGGGAAATGATGGAATGCTGTATATAAAATAACATTATGTCAACTGATTATTGTAAATAAAAAAAACACATTTAATAATACAATTATGTGTGAAGATAAAAGTAATATTGAACTATTTCCAATTTGAGAATTTAAAATAAAATGGTGTATTAATATAGATTACAAACAAATGGTAACAGTAATTATTACATCAGCCTGCAAGGCTATTTATAGTGCTGAAGGTTTGTTTCGATTTCGCCCCCTTCGTATTGGCATTGCCCATCGGTTCCTACGCAAGGCCTCAAACACACATGACCTTCTGGTGCCATCTGTTGCACCACATGCCACAGATAAATTTTAATGCATCATTTGTTCCAAAACCTTCCGACTCCAGAGATATCTCAATGCACATTTTAAATTAAAACAATAAATAAAATAACATTATAGTGTCAACTGATTATTGTAAATAAAAAAACACATTTAATAATACAATTATCTTTGAGGAAAAAAGTATATTATATGGTACCTTCCAGCAACTTGCTTTTTTATTGTATTGATTATTGTTTTCATTCAGTTTCTAACAAACACATTTTTTTAGTGTTAGATTGTATTGCTTGGTGTATTAATATAGATTACAAACAAATGGTAACTTTTTCAGAATATGTACGCATTACACAACATCTATCTTTACTGAATAGTGTAGGTACTGTAGGATGAAGGTTATACTAAAAGAAACTTAAGCTGGGTTGAGCAAGTCTAAAAAAAAATAACACTATAGTGTGCTGGGGGAAGGAATGGATTGAGGCAGACACAAAGTGAATTGCTGCAAACAAGAAAAAAAGCAATGCAAATTAAAACACCCCCTCTCCCCTCCCCGAAATATGTTTGCTAGAAACTGAATGAAAAAAATAAACAATAAAATAAAAAAAAATCTGCTGGAAGGTAACAGACAATGACCATAAAGTCTGCACATGATAGGTCAAAGTTCAACTTTGCATACCATGTATTTTTTCCAAAGATGTCAGCCTGCTATATTGTTTGATTGCTTATTTAAAAATATAATTATGGTAATTATATTGATTGATATTGCGGCGTATGTTACGCCGCGGGATTGCTAGCTAAAAATAAATCACAAAGTATTTCGGATCTGATCAATCTGTATCAAATTTAAATGTCCGATTCGACCGATTGCTCCAAATGAGCTGACGCCTGGCAGGGGCCATGCAAATTTACATTTAGCATTAAAAGAAAGAGTTTTTATTATAAAAATTGTTAGAACTGGGGCCTCGCAAGCATCTATTAAATTGGGCCCCGCTATTCGTAAGGGCCTGTGCTGTCTAAATTCTTCGTTTTTACATTTACTGTTTATTTCTAAAGCTTTATGTCATTTTTTTTTCAAAAGTGCTAACATTAATAGATTGTTTGATTTCTCTTAATGTCTAGCGAGACTAGGCCCAGCCGTTATGAGGCTCACTGTGGCATCCATGACAGGTCTGACGGCAACGAACCTCACCGGTCGGTGGTCTACTTCAGTGCTTTGACACGTCACTCGTAAGTTGTTTCCTGATTGGTTGTCTTCCTGTCATTCAAAGATCCAAAATATATTTACACTTTGCACACTTTCAATATTTACATAACATATGAACGAAATAAATCCCAATATTTGTCTATCAAATTTAATTTTAAGATAATCGTCTGAGTAGCATTTAATGGCCATACAATATGTGTTTAGACTTTCTAAAAATGTTTTTCAATCAGTCAATTTAAAAATTTCCCCATGACCATTTATCATATCATGTATGTGATTGTGCTGTTATTGTTTTTTTTTTATGATATTTTATTTTTTGTTTACAACACTTTTCAACTCCGTTTTTTTAAAACTGAAAACTTTCTTTTCTTAAACTAAACACTTGTTTAGGTATTATTAACAAAAATATATTCCAAACAATGACGTGTAAACATTTTCTCGTGTAATCTAATACATAATCGGCTAGCATGGCGTACGGGTGTATCCTTTCCGCTTTCTAAAAATAGACTGGGGAATGTGTAAAGATGGTCAAAGGGATACAACTCAATTATAAGGAGTCACTCGCCGGTCCGGATACCAGGCCTTTGATCTAGTTTTCCATAAAATCTGACTCAAAACTAACGTCGTCATTTGTGAATGTAGAGTTTCCTATCAAAGCTTAGTGGCTCTTAAAATGTCACCCTATTGCCATGCCCTAAAAGTACTAAAATAATGCAGATGCTGCACCTGAATAGCAGCAGTTAATGCAGCCTATCCCTCTGTGTACGCCGCCACCGCCGTGTTTGTATATCATGGCTAAATATCTAACATCAACTTGATCCCAGACTCTACGACGACTGGACAATCGATTACGACATCGCCATCTTCAAAGTGTCCACAGCTGTACCAACCAACAACTACATTTCCGCCGTGTGTCTTCCCAATGAAGGTTGGTTTGAGGGAGAGAAAGCCATAGTCGCTGGATGGGGGACATTGACAGCAGGTGAGTTGATATAGAGAAAGCCAGAGACGCTGGTGAATTATGTGTTTTAAAATCACTCAGCTATGATACGACGGTGCATTTATCATATTTTACTGCAGTTCTTCATACTGCATCACCATTTTATAGTGTCTTTTTCAATAACATATACACAATTTTACAGAAATACATCAAATTCCTGTTTTATTAATATTATAGAACAAACATTGAAACAAGCTATTTTCAAATCGAAAATTTCTAAAATGTTTAGCTTTCCTCTATTGTAGTTGCAGTTTTAGTTCTCTTAAATGTATGTCAAAAGCATGGTTCAGTTACAAATAAAGAATTCATTTTGACATAAAGAAAATTCCAGTCGATGTTTCTATGCAGCAATTTTGGTTTGTTTACCATGGCTGTAGGTATATGTAAGCTGTAGGCCAGTGGTGCCCAAGGTTCAACCAAAAACCTACTTACTCATAGCAGATTGCCAACACTACAATCTGAAGAGCATGGGCTCGGTCTAGCAATACAAACACACTTGTCATGAGACTTAAAGAGAAAAACAAGTTTTCAATTTCTTATTGTAGGAAATGTATTGGTTTGATTAATGGGTTTTTCGCTGTTGTAAAAATTCTGAAATTTGTCAAACATTGGTTCATACTTCGTTAATTTGAGTTTAACGCGTGCAGCACTCAGATTATCTGTCAGTCTGTTCCTTGTTTCACATTTGATTGATGCAGTGATATTATAGTATCGCCACCACTGCTCTAGGCTATATGTAAGATGTAGGCTATATGTATGCTGTAGGCTATATGTATGCTGTAGGCTATATGTATGCTGTAGGCTATATGTATGCTGTATGCTATATGTATGCTGTAGGCTATATGTATGCTGTAGGCTATATGTATGCTGTAGGCTATATGTATGCTGTAGGCTATATGTATGCTGTAGGTTATATGTGTGTTGAATGTCATGGTTTAAAATCCCAATTATTCCAATTACTTACCTAAGTCTACCTTGATGCCTCCATGGCCATTGATATGGTGGAAATAAAATAAAAAAGTGCATTTACAAAATCTACCCATATAAGTGCATTGGATTGAGAGATAAAAATCACATTCTTAATGGGACTTTAAAACATTTCTGCGTGGAAGCAATAACTACGTATTTTTTTTACTGTTTATTTGTTTACCTTTTGAAATTTATTCTCACTTCAAACTAAAACTTCCAATTCAATGTTCTGTTTTCTTCTTGCAGGAGGGGATTCGCCCTACAAACTTCACCAGGTTCAGAAACCCATCAAGTCCAGGGATACCTGTGAACAAAGATACGGAGTCGGCTCCATTAGCCCCAGAATGTTGTGCGCTGGTTTACCCCAGGGTGGCGTTGACTCATGCCAGGTCAGTTTAAAACAATTTCTGATAATCTCATTTTACTCATTGGACTATTTTGGAGAAGCTCTCACCTTACGTCTTTTTAGTTTTCTTTAAGTTTCATTCAGTTATATTATGAGAGGGGAAGGGGGCGACGGAAATTAATCCTAATGAAGTAAAACGTCAAATTTTTGGGGATAAGGGAGTTAAAAAGAATTAAGTAAATGTTTGGGTAAACCTAGAGGGGACGGGTGGTCGTGCGGTGTAGAGCGCTCGACTGTCGACCGGAGGGTCCCGGGTTCGAATCTCAATGAGAACCTTGGGATTTTTTCAGGTCCTGGTGAAAGTCCCCAAGTCCACCCAGCTTTAAATGGGTACCTGACTTTAAGTTGGGGGAGTAAAGGCGGCTGGGCGTTGTGCTAACCACATAACCCCTACATATGCCGAGGTTATAGAAACAGATGAATTCTACACTTCATCTGCCCCGATGGCCCGTTAGGGTTAAGGGAACTTTACTTTTACTTGGGTAAACCTTGGTGCGAATTAATGTTGTTTGAGTCTAAGTAATCATTAGGTCGTAGAGGAGGCTGCATGCGGCCATTTCTGTGCTGGAAGTAATTCTTATACTTAAATCCTTTTGTTGGAAATGTATAAATAGTCATCAAGAATTGTTCCGTGAGAGTATATTGATTAAACACTCAATAAAATCTAATAAAATAATAGCGATTTGGGTTCCGCGTTAAATCGAAAGTAAAGAATTAATATAACAGTATTCCAGTTTAAAATACAATCATGAAAATATCGGATCTGCCCGAAACCAAAAATAACCTAGCCTACTGATCAAACATAAGGGGATATAACTCTATGCAAAGGTTTTGCAGGGTACAGCTAGTAAACTATTTTTTTTAAACTATGACATAACGTTAGATCGCCTGATTTTGACTTATACCTTTGAAAACTGTGATATATCGTTAGCCTGGCTGATTAAGATTTCCATGCCTAAGTAATAGTAAGACGATCACTACACACCATGCATGACTAAATATAAATGTGAAAACTAAATGTCAAATTATTCAATGTGGAAGATTTGTTTCGTATTGAACGTAAGTATCTTCTATTTGTTGATTTTAAAAAATGTATTGTTTAAACTAGTAGAAAATGTTCAACAAGCTGTGTAAATATTTTTCCACACAGTGAGAGAGAATAGTAGTGTGTGTTACTGGAGTTCGAATCTAATCATTATATCATATATGCTTAGTCCCATGTTCATTCTAGACACTGCAGTAAAGGAGGTTTAAATAGGTCTTCTATATATGTCCTCAACGGTGGTAACAAGTTTAATGCAAAAAAAAATAACACAACAACATGAGAAAACACAAACATACATACATATCTATTGAAACTATTTGAAGAAATAAAAGTAAAAAAAAATAACTAGTCTGAATAATTTCCAATATTTTATTTGTCCCTAACAGGGTGACAGTGGTGGTCCACTCTACACTTACAGAGAAAACAGATGGACACTCACAGGTAAATGTTGATTGTGGTCTGTTGTAAGCATGATAAATGATTAATATCAGGGTGCGACATTGTCAACGTCATTTATACAATTTAACACCCGGTAGCTCATTCCTGTATATTCTTTGGTAGCTACCCAGAAGATTTCTCAGTATTTTCTCAGTATTTGCATGTGGTTAGAGCATCTATCTATGTAGTTAGAGCATCTATCTATGTAGTTAGAGCATCTATCTATGTAGTTAGAGCATCTATCTATGTAGTGAAAGCATATTTATATCTCAATACGCAAGATGTGTATGTATCAAATTACCTATCTATATTACCTAGTTTGGTATACCCTGAGTGTATGTCTACCTATGTGTGTGTGTGCGTGTGTACCTATTTCCATTGATGACCAGTTTCATAAGTTTAACCTTATTTCTGTTGCCTTCACTTGGCTATCCACCAGGTATTGTCAGTTGGGGCTACGGATGTGCTGAAGCTGGCCGACCAGGTGTCTACGCCGATGTCATTGAACTCAAAGATTGGATCAACTCAATAATCAATTGAGTGTAAAATGTTCATTGAGCCGCTTGACCAGGACTAAGGGAAGACTTTTGTTGTCCCTGAAATTAACTACACCCGGATGTCATTGTATTTTTAAGGAAATAAATATTTGTTTCCAATTAGTTTTGGTTTTGTTTATTGTTTCTTTCTAAATATTTCTCTCAAGGAACCCAAATAGAAAGTTGAATTATTATTGACAAATACCCCCCCTCTCCGTTTGTTTCATGTGCATTTAGTTAAATAAGAAACCTATATTATAATTTTTAAATGTCAGGTTATTGAAATATGATGTTTTTCTCATTTATAAGATACAATATACATCGGCAATGTTTTCTAGGCTGAAAATAACATTAGATTATTTTATAGCTGACGGGCGACTTAGAAGATGTTCCTTTCCTGACCATAGGGGCATCGAGAGAGCACTAATTGTCCAGTATTTCACTGGACATTGTCCTATAGGTGCGTACTTTGGGAGGTTGATGCCCAATTTCTAGTCCCTTTGCCGACACTGCAGCGTTGAGGAAACCGTGGAACATGTGCTATTCAAGTTCCCCGGGCAGGTATACCACAGTATAGATCAAACCGGTAGCTTGATTGTCATTAGGTTTTTTTGACAGTTCCCAGAGGAACACAGCGAGTTTGATTTCACGGGCTCTAAGAAACTTAAGTCTCAGCCCGCAGTGACACAGAGAGAGTTCAGTTAGACAGTGACCACATCTCGCTTACCTGGCAAGCTTTATGTCCGACTGTGAAAGAAAATATTAAATTTACAAAACGTTTTTGTTTGCAATGGGACAGTTAACTAACAATAATACATATACAATTTCAACATGACATCAATTGAAAAAATACGATGTTATTTTTATTGTGACGAGTTTAATTTAACGAGACGAGTATAGTTTAATGAGACGAGTATAGTTTAACGAGACGAGTATAGTTTAATGAGACGAGTATAGTTTAATGAGAAGAGTATAATTTAACGAGACGATTATAGTTTAATGACAAATGCATAGTTTTCTTTCCTATTCGGCCAATTAAGTAGTGTCATGATCACCAAGTATTTTATGTCATGGGTCTTGTTCTAATATTGTCCTTTTTGGGAAGGCTATGACTATATTATTTATGATTATGATTATTTATGGTTTCTTCTGTTAAGTGGAATTGTAGTTCTAGTCTCTTAAGATGGCTGCAAGTTATAATTGTGTAATATAGGCCTAGAGAAGGCCTAGAATACACCTAGAGTAGGCCTAGAGAACACCTAGAGAAGGCCTAGAATACACCTAGAGTAGGCCTAGAGAACACCTAGAGAAGGCCTAGAATACACCTAGAGTAGGCCTAGAGAACACCTAGAGAAGGCCTAGAATACACCTAGAGTAGGCCTAGAGAACACCTAGAGAAGGCCTAGAATACACCTAGAGTAGGCCTAGAGAACACCTAGAGAAGGCCTAGAATACACCTAGAGAAGGCCTAGAGAACACCTAGAGTAGGCCTAGAGTAAGCTTTGACAATAGCTGTGATAGTTTAAAAAGGCAAAGATTCCCATTACAATGCGCGCTAAATAGATAACTGACATTCGTCAGTTCAGATTAGATTAGAAGCTAGGTTACCATGGCAACTTCCAGCTGTCATTTGTTTTTTGGCTCTGAATTTCAACATCTACTTAATGTAACTATTCGTGATGTTGATTGTCAGTATTGTCTAAACTTGACTTGAAAGCCGAATCATCAAATAGTAACAGGTCAAACAGTGTGATGAATTATGAACAGTGAAATAGCGACAGTCATCGACATATCAATCATTAGCTAAATACATTCCAATACAGTGAAACCACGGTTTACGAACTCCCATAGGCTACCAGCAATTCGAGTTACGAACAAAAAGAACTTTAAAAAATGTGTCTCGGGCAACGAATAGTGCCACTTGTTACAAGCCCAGAGAGAGAAATATCGAGGTTTAAATTTGGAGTTAAACGACCGGTTACAGTACAAACGAAGGCCACCAAGGACACTAAAGGAGGTCCAACTTCCAAAATTGTAGACATTCTACTTATGTGGGCAGAAATCGAAGATTCTTTGTGAACCATCATTGAAACAAAAGTGTTGCTAACACTACATAGCAGTAAACATAATGAATGATAACGCGCTGGCTCACTACAGGAAGATTCTCAGCAAATGTTGAACAAGCGATTTCCTTGCTGGGGGAATGTGTTCGTGCGGTTAAGTGCTCGACTGTCGGTTTGACCGTTCCTGGTTCATAAAAACCGTCCCAATAGTGGTTTATATAATATAAAAGATCCTTACAATTCCCTTGGTGAAGACAGATTTCCAGCCGTCGGCCAAGACACGGTGACAAAAAAACTCCTGAAACTAATAATTCAGAATAGCAAATAAAGTAACGATTTTTAAATGTATTTTTGTAAGAAAGATGTACAAACGCTTTTTTTTAATTTACATTTAATTCAGTTGGTTTATTTCTTTCTTTGTATTTTATATGTGAAGTTTAGATATTTTATGCGTTTTGTCAGGATGTTAATTAAAAAACCCGATTATTTCTTCATCTTAAACGTATTTTTTTTTTCCATTTCATTGATGTCAATGTTCAGGCTAGGAACGTTTTATAAGTGACGAACCGAGTTCTGGAACGAATAAATTTCATAATCCACGGTACCACTGCAACAAGATGTCAGAAAATGTAAGGACACCGTCACACAAATACATTACAGTTGAAATCTGAGATACCAAATGAAACTTTATCGTACATGATTCTAACGAAAGATAAGATAACCTTAAACAATGAACTAAGTGTGTAAATTTTAGTTTGTATGTTCTTATTACGTTTTCGAATGTTTCACTTATCTATGTCATAAATTATGTAAATCAGCTTCCTGCCCATGTTAAATCTGACCAGCCATTTGTCATGAGGCAGATCTTTGTTTTTATCGTACTGACAGGTCAGAATATAAACTGTATCAATGATTATTTTATACACTTTATTTTTTTTTTATTTTTCTACTAAAAAATTAAACACATAATCATGAAGACATTTTTGTTCCAGCGACTACGCATGCGTCAAACAATGCCCGGATGAAAAACTGGAACTCGTTGCAAGCTGAAACAAGAAGGTCGGTATATAAAAACACAGAGATGCATTTAAAACCCAAACTAAATGTATTAAAATGCATTAAAATACGAACATGCTTTGAAATTCGAACGTCGAGCTAGTTCTTTACGTAATTTAGTATTGTTTAGTCCATTCCTTCTGCTATTGTGCTATCATTTAACTATTTTATAATATTGTTTTGTACAAGTCTCTGTTTGTTATTATTGTTGTTTTTTTTTAACTTTTTTTTTTACACTAGGTTACATTTTCAATTATTTTTTTTAAAATATAAAAGCAACCTATGTCATTTATCATTCAAATAAATGGTGTCCTCAGTAACTGGCAACTGGGGCCCATCTCCCTATGCCCTTATGTTTATAGATGTCTACGCCTCTGTGGAAGGGTCAGGAGTTTGAGATTTGATATTGTCACCTAAGAGTAGAGAACGAAATGACTGTTTCAGGCCTAGCCTATGACAATCTCCACAGACCCACAACTGATCTCCACCTATGTCCCCACTTCCATTGCCGCCTCTGTTGGATTTGCTTAAGTACAATCCTTAATATATGATGTGCAAAAGCTTTGCGCCTACTTAGAAAAATGTGCAATTTTAGCTATAGCTTTTAATCCTTATATTCAATCTGTTCAGTTCTTTTCCGATTTATCGATAGTTTTAAATGCAAAATCTGATTGATTTTTCTACAAAACTTCCACAATCTTGTTAATTTCGACTCCTACACTTTTGGAAAATATTTGTGTTATATTTTATAATGTGATTTATATATATATATATATATATATATATATATATATATATATATATATATATATACAATTTCAGTAATTCCTTACTAATTTTTTTCTTCAGTCAGTTCTCTACTATAGATGCCGCAGGCTGTGGTCAAAGACCTTTACCCGACAACGGGATTCAAGAACTGAACACACGAGTTGTGGGCGGGTTTGAATCGATTCCCAACTCATGGCCTTCTATAGTAAGTAACTGTAAGTAGACGTTTTATAGCTCACAGTTAAATATACGGAAACATGACCTTTCATAGGAAGTAACTATAGCTTGACACTTTATAGCTTACAGTTAAATACAAGGAAGCTACCTATTATTCAGAATAGTGCGGAACTGTTGTCTTGAACTGAGTCCGGTAGCCTTAGTTGTCATTCCATGAGGCAGCCTCACCTTGAGTTACATTGAAATCAAAATACAATCCCTCAGTTAATACACAGAATATGACAACAAAAATGACGTTTCTTTATCTTTCTCTTCTTTTCATGGTGAATGTTTCCTGTGTGCTAAAGTGCAGTTTAAGGTACATCGCATACCCAAACTCACATTCATGTGGAGCTAACCTCATCAAAAACCTGGATGGTACATATTTTATGTTGACCGCTGCTCATTGCGTCCAGTAAGATTTATTTCACTCATTCTATCACAATTTTTGTTTATTTAAATTTGTTTTAATTGCAGTGGTATTCAAACTATACTTGAGTCCGGAAGAGTTAATACCTTTTATTTACTTGCACATACGATCTCTGTTTAGGAAATGTGCAGATTTCTCCTGACAATAATTTCGCTTCTAATTCTTCCATTTTTACTTCATAATATAGGCCGACTCATGTGAAATAATTTGCCTAGAATTTTTTTTAATTTTACCATTTCTTTTTTTTTTTTAAGTTATCGCAAATTTTTATATTCGTTGTTGTTATCGTACAAAAACACGAGTTAATATGCTGAGTTAAAAAATAATTACATGTATTTAAACAAAAATGAATTTTCTGCTTTAACCAGAAATGACCCAAGTGCTGACCACTACTTTGCATACTGTGGAATTCACAGTACTGTGAACAGTAACGAGACTTACAAAGTTAGAGTTAACTTCACTGCACTGTATTCACATTAGTAAGTTATAGTACCACAAGGGACATCACCATGTTTTATGTCTGTATAAGTACACTCCCCTGATTTCTTTAAAAGTATAATTAATTTTTAGAGCATTTTCGAAAAAAAAATGCTCTGTTGTCCCCGTTTTGTCTGCCTGTCTGTGTCTGTCTGTCTGTCCGTCATCACCCTAGATCTCAACAACCATAAGTCCTAGACCCATGATGTATATATCATTTTGTAGGTCTTGGCCTGCCAAGAAATGACTTTTCTCCATTTCGCGATCTGACCTCTGAGGGCCGTAAAAGGGGGCTTATAAAGTACCGTTTTTTACTATATAAGCTATATTAATAAAAGAGCGTCCTATATCTCAGCAACCATAAGTCCTAGACCCATGATGTATATATCATTTTGTAGGTCTTTGCCTGCCATGTGTACATCAAAAGTTTGCGATAGGACCTCTCAGGGCCGGGCTTCAGGGCTCCTAAGGGGCTTAAATATTATATATAGTTTATAAGCTAAACAAAGGGGCGAAACCATTATTTATTTTTGTAACAGTTATTCAACATGACTTACTTCCTTTACTTTTTATAAAACCCATAATCAATGACAACTTTGCAGCACATCTCAATCAACCAAAAGTCATCATTTGTTGGGACTTCAATCAAGATTTCAAAGAGCCCGGGGCAGAAATTGAAAATTTCTTCTAAACAAACTTCAACATTCAACTACTTTCACCAAGATTGGCAACAACAATTGACGGAGTTTTCGGACGATTAAATAACTACAATTTAGAATGTTTCAGTTATGAGTCCTATTTCAGTGACCACAAACCACTTGTAGTTAGATTTAAGAGAAAATATTTTTTTTTCAAATATAAAGAAACGTCTTTTTAATATCTTTTTTCAGATATATGCATTACACAATTGAATTTATAAACATTTCCAAAATTGACAAATATTTACTGAAATATAGCATACGTACTGATACATACACGAAAATGCGCTAACACGTCCTGTGTCCAGTATGGAACAGGCTTAAATTGCTTGTTTTTTTTAATACAGTTTGTTGTTACATAAAAATAAAAAATGTTATTTTAAAAGAATATGAAGTAACACTTTTTTTTTTTTGAGATATTCCAAACTAAATTTACAAAAAACCACGAATTTATTCAATAAAAACCCATATTTTTTAATAGTCTATATACTAATTAATTTGTAATATTTTATTTTATAAACAAAACTGTTTATAAATATAGTTTAGCGCATTACGAATCATTACAATAGATTATACATAAAAATATAGATATAGGATACACGGTTAGATCATATTATCTTAACTATGATTATTTTTTAAAAATCCTTAGCCTTAGAATATGACCGTGTTGTTTGTGTGTGAGTGTATCAGCTAGTTATGTATCGTTTGTTACGTTTCTGTTAGCAATGGCTCATTTTGCTATTTAGCAGTTCGGCTACACTTTATATAAGTTGTGATCTGTTGTTTTCCCTCTACATAAAAGTTGGTTCAATCGCCACACAATGGACTACGATGTGGCGATATTTCAAATATCCAGCCACGTGCCGACCAGCCGATTTATTTCACCTGTTTGTCTTCCCAATGACGATTGGTTGGACGGAGAAACGGCCATTGTTGCTGGTTGGGGCAGTTTATACCCAGGTAATATATTATATGAAATAATTAGACATATTCGTATACAAACCAGCTATGTTCAATATGTGTCTCAAGCACGGATAATGTATTCTTGACTTTCAAAGTAAATCTCCAATATTCTCATACTATGTCTTTGGCAAATAATCTGTATCTTTTCAGGCGCCCTATCTCTGTGTGCCCACTATTTTTTCAATCGCTGTTTGACGAAACCTTTCATTTCATTAATGTGAATTGCGATTGAACTTAATATAACAGTTTTACAACATGGATGTAAAATAAACGAGTTAACGATGTAAAATTAACAGTCAATTAATTTATTTTTTCTTTGCTATTTTAACAGAGACCTCGCAGAGTCGTGTCCTGCACCAAGTGACCTTACCGGTCATGGCCCAAGAAACATGTCAAAGTATGTATGGGTCAAGCATGATCACCGACCGGATGTTCTGTGCTGGTCTGTTGGCCGGTGGTGTTGATGCCTGTGACGTAAGAATAGACGGTGTTAAGGGAAATGTTGAACTAATTTCTATAATCTTCTTCTTCCTTTGGCTCTACAGCCCATTCAGGGCCCATGATCTTCTTCCTCCACTCTCTCACTCCTATGGCTTTAAGGTCTTTCTCTACTTCCTCTAACCATCTGCTTCTTGGTCTGCCTTTTTTTCATTGGGTGTTGCCTTATATATTGTTTTTGGACCTCTGTTATTTTCCATTCTTTCTATAATGCAAAACAAAAATTTTAAATCTAGTTAAGTTAAATCTAATCAAAATCGTGATTTATAAAGAAATAAATTATCGACATTAGAGTAAAGTGTTTTTGGTAGAGAATGTTTCATAATTTAGTTTAAGACTAATTATACTAGATAATCATTAATATATTCATATATATATATATATATATATATATATATATATATATATATATATATATATATATAGAGAGAGAGAGATAGATAGATAGATAGATAGATAGATAGATTGATAGATAGATAGATAGATAGATAGATAGATAGATAGATAGATAGATAGATAGATAGATAGATAGATAGATAGATAGATAGATAGATAGATAGATAGATAGATAGATAGATAGATAGATAGATAGATAGATAGATAGATAGATAGATAGATAGATAGATAGATAGATAGATAGATAGATAGATAGATAGATAGATAGATAGATAGATAGATAGATAGATAGATATTGTTTATAAATACAATGTTATTGACGTCATTTTTTGATTTCTCAGGGGGATAGTGGTGGACCTCTCTATGCTTACCGGAATAACACTTGGACGATCATAGGTAGATGTATTGTTGTGACAATCATAGGTAGATGTGTTGTGTGACAATCATAGGTAGATGTATTGTTGTGACAATCATAGGTAGATGTATTGTTGTGACAATCATAGGTAGATGTATTGTTGTGACAATCATAGGTAGATGTATTGTTGTGACAGTCATAGGTAGATGTATTGTTGTGACAATCATAGGTAGATGTATTGTGTGACAACCATAGGTAGATGTGGTGTGTGACAATCATAGGTAGATGTGGTGTGTGACAATCATAGGTAGATGTGGTGTGTGACAATCATAGGTAGATGTATTGTTGTTGCTTTTATTAAATTTATAATGTATGCATCTTATTGGGGGAGAATTAGATGAAGTTGGCCAAATAATATAAAGTATTAAACAGACTATTATGTACGTATTTGTAAAGTATTAAACAGACTATTATGTACGTATTTGTAAAGTATTAAACAGACTATTATGTACGTATTTGTAAAGTATTAAACAGACTATTGAGTACGTATTTGTAAAGTATTAAACAGACTATTATGTACGTATTTGTAAAGTATTAAACAGACTATTGTGTACGTATTTGTAAAGTATTAAACAGACTATTGTGTACGTATTTGTAACGTATTAAACAGACTATTGTGTACGTATTTCTAAAGTATTAAACAGACTATTGTGTACGTATTTGTAAAGTATTAAACAGACTATTGTGTACGTATTTGTAAAGTATTAAACAGACTATTGTGTATGTATTTGTAAAGTATTAAACAGACTATTGTGTACGTATTTGTAAAGTATTAAACAGACTATTGTGTACGTATTTGTAACGTATTAAACAGACTATTGTGTACGTATTTCTAAAGTATTAAACAGACTATTGTGTACGTATTTGTAAAGTATTAAACAGACTATTGTGTACGTATTTGTAACGTATTAAACAGACTATTATGTACGTATTTGTAAAGTATTAAATAAAACTGATGACCAAATAATGTAAAGTATTAAACAGACTATTGTGTACGTATTTGTTTCACTAAATTTATTTAAAAATTCTAACAAAGAATTATCTACGATTTTTTGTTTTACATTTTTTTAATAAAATAATAACGAAAATTATGTGTATTTTTTGGTAAATTCTATAAATTATGTGTGTTTAAACGTACTTGCAAGTAAATATATATGTTTAGCTACACGATTTCGTTAGTAAATATGTATGTGTGTCTTGATACGTTTTTGTGAGTAGACATGTAGCCTATATGTGTATCTATTTATATGTTAATGTAAATTTTTGTTTCACATCATAAATAAATGAAGCGTGACATTCCCCCCCCCCCCCCACGTTTCTTTACAAATTTCAGGGATCGTCAGTTGGGGTTATGGTTGTGCTGACCCTGGTTACACTTCCGTCTACACTGACGTCATGGTGGTCAAAAGCTGGATCAATGACGTCCTAAACGATCCGTCACATCCGGTTGTTGGATGAAACCATCAAGTAAATATGAAATAGTTTGCTGTATAGATTTCCTCTTGACTCGTCTTTCATGCTAAATAATAAATACAATAAATGTATTAGAGAATGTAACATTTCAATAGTGTTTTTTTTTTTAATTTATTTCAGCAAATATCAAGGCTCTCTAGCCATTAACCGAGCTGTCTAGTTTATAATGTCAGATACATAACATTTCTCAGAAAAATTCAAATAAGTACGGTGTATAAAAGATATATAAATATATCAGGAGAAGAGTTTCGGTAGAGCATTCTAAAAATCTTTTTCGAAAAAGTTGTATAAAAAAAGGGAAACCCAACACCATATTAGAAAAAAAAATACTTCTATTCATCAGTGCTGTTAATCATAATTGGTATCTAATCCTCTAAATGATTATGTCTGGGTGAAAATATCCTCAATCGCGGGCCCTTAGGAAACAATCAGTGGAACAATCAAGCGACGCAAGATGGCATTGTTCGGTCATGTGTTAGGGCAAAGTAGCCGGCCACATACCATTTTTCTAGGGACTGTAGAAGGAGGACGTTGCAGAGGGAAGCCAGCGGAAATGATGGTTGGACAAAATAAAAAAAATGGACAGGGCTACCAGTGAATGAATCAAAGACAGCCGTGCAGGACAGGTGATTTTGGAGAAATATGTCTGTTAATATGTCCATTCGTTCCCCAACAACCACAGCAGTTAAGGGTGGGATGATGATGATGATCTATCATATATATATATATATATATAGTAACTATCGTAACTATTGTTAGCGGCACACGGGAAGGACTCTTAACTTGCCGTACAAATCCCATGCCAAAACTATTTAAATAGCGTCCCTAGTTGGTTGCAAAGCAAGTGCCAGTATCTGAGTATACAGGCATATGTAATTACTTTACTGGGACTGTATATGGGTGTATATGAAAATATAGTTTCGCTATTGGGACTGTAATACGCCACTGAGACTGTAATATGAGTGTACGTGAATATATAGTTACACCACTGAGACTGTGATATGAGTGTACATGAATATATAGTTACGTCACAGAGACTGTAATATGAGTGTACATGAATATATAGTTACGTCACTGGGACTGTACATGAGTGTACATGAATATATAGTTACGTCACTGAGACTGTAATATGAGTGTACATGAATATATAGTTACGTCACTGAGACTGTAATGTGAGTGTACATGAATATATAGTTACGTCACTGAGACTGTAATGTGAGTGTACAGGAATATATAGTTACGTCACTGAGACTGTAATATGAGTGTACATGAATATATAGTTACGTCACTGAGACTGTAATATGAGTGAACATGAATATATAGTTACACCACTGGGACTGTATCTGAGTGTACAGGAATATATAGTTACACCACTGGGACTGTATCTGAGTGTACATGAAAATATAGTTACGTCACTGGGACTGTACATGAGTGTACATGAATATATAGTTACGTCACTGGGACTGTACATGAGTGTACATGAATATATAGTTACGTCACTGGGACTGTAGATGAGTGTACATGAATATATAGTTACGTCACTGGGACTGTACATGAGTGTACATGAATATATAGTTACGTCACTGGGACTGTACATGAGTGTACATGAATATATAGTTACGTCACTGGGACTGTACATGAGTGTACATGAATATATAGTTACGTCACTGGGACTGTTCATGAGTGTACATGAATATATAGTTACACCACTGGGACTGTACATGAGTGAACATGAATATATAGTTACACCACTGGGACTGTACATGAGTGTACATGAATATATAGTTACACCACTGGGACTGTACATCAGTGTACATGAATATATAGTTACACCACAGGGACTGTACATGAGTGTACATGAATATATAGTTACACCACTGGGACTGTAGATGTGTGTACATGAATATATAGTTACGTCACTGGGACTGTACATGAGTGTACATGAATATATAGTTACGTCACTGGGACTGTACATGAGTGTACATGAATATATAGTTACGTCACTGGGACTGTACATGAGTGTACATGAATATATAGTTACGTCACTGGGACTGTTCATGAGTGTACATGAATATATAGTTACACCACTGGGACTGTACATGAGTGTACATGAATATATAGTTACACCACTGGGACTGTACATCAGTGTACATGAATATATAGTTACACCACAGGGACTGTACATGAGTGTACATGAATATATAGTTACACCACTGGGACTGTACATGAGTGTACATGAATATATAGTTACGTCACTGGGACTGTACATGAGTGTACATGAATATATAGTTACGTCACTGGGACTGTACATGAGTGTACATGAATATATAGTTACGTCACTGGGACTGTACATGAGTGTACATGAATATATAGTTACGTCACTGGGACTGTTCATGAGTGTACATGAATATATAGTTACACCACTGGGACTGTACATGAGTGAACATGAATATATAGTTACACCACTGGGACTGTACATGAGTGAACATGAATATATAGTTACACCACTGGGACTGTACATGAGTGTACATGAATATATAGTTACACCACTGGGACTGTACATGAGTGTACATGAATATATAGTTACACCACTGGGACTGTACATGAGTGAACATGAATATATAGTTACACCACTGGGACTGTACATGAGTGTACATGAATATATAGTTACACCACTGGGACTGTACATGAGTGTACATGAATATATAGTTACACCATTGAACCTCGCCCTCATCTCAATGAACATTTTATACATTGAAATCTAAAAATGAACTGCATTGTGTTAAAATTCAAGGGAGTAAACTAATAATCAAACAGCGTTTTAAACTGACTTTATCAGTTCTGCATTTACTTCCCTTGTAAGTTGTCCCCCTGCAGTGTCCTCACCCAATAGCTCGCTCTACGCCTCGATGATGTCCCTGTTTCCCATCCCTGTCGATGTCGTGTCTGTGTTTGTCTCCGTTCAGAGTCCTAGTAAGAGCATTAGCCGTATAAAACAAGTAAGATAAGCGACAGAAATCAAACAAAGGGGACAAAATCAAGTCCAGTGTCACACTGAGATGGTCTGTAAACAAAGGTGGGTAACTCTATTGGCATGGCTGTGATGTTATGTTCTCGATTACTGAGGTAAAGGTTCAGAGTTGAATCCCAGCGATGTCACTGTCCCTTCCCCTTTGTAGTGCCCCTATGCCCAAAGCAGTTCCATCCATATAGGACAGGGTATGCCCTTAAATA
Organism: Bulinus truncatus; assembly: GCA_021962125.1. Lineage (NCBI taxonomy): Eukaryota > Metazoa > Mollusca > Gastropoda > Planorbidae > Bulinus > Bulinus truncatus. Next base: position 8,476,867 of record JAGDYQ010000018.1, on the reverse strand, counting down.
GTAAGTGAGCGTGTGTCGCCCAGTTTAAAAAGAAACTATATCGCCAAACAAGTTCGAAATTCAGTCCGTGACATTCATCCAAATTCATTTTTTATTTCCTGAGTTGTAATAAAAATTTGTTGCCAATTTTCTTTATTGTAGCACAGTCAGAACTCCTCCATAGAGTAGCTCTGAATTAGGGCATACAGGAAGGGCGCCAGAAAAACGTCCTAATCGTATGAACGAATTAGTGGTGAGCATCTCATTTGACTGTGCCCGGTATACTATTCTAGCTATTACTCGCTTCAAAAATATATCTTTCAATCAAACCTTTACGTGAATTTCATAAATAAATGCAGACCACATGTCTGTACCTCAGCTAAAGCCATTATTAAAACGAATGTCCCCGAGGGGGGGGGGGTGGTATTATTATTTTAATTACTTAAAGAAACATTAACTTGAATTACTAATGATTTGAAAAATAAAATTAAAAAAAAAAAAGAATCACTTAATCATGTTCACTATCACTGACATAAAACATAGATGGCGATCGGTTAGCTATACATTATTAAACATAAACTTTGACCCTAACTAAAAGGTCAACTCCGTAACAATAATGTGGATGACAATGTAAGCTCGCAGTTCGAATGCACATGAGGTCAATTTCATTTTGATTTAAATAGTAACTGACAGCCCATGACTATGGCAATATTGTTTGATTTAAATAGTAACTGACAGCCCATGACTATGGCAATATTGTTTGATTAAGTGTTTTTTTTTAAAGTGTGTTGATAAACAGAGGCGTGCCTAGGGTGGGGGAGAGGGGTCCAAATTCGAAAGTCCCCCCCCTTCCCGGAACCCCAAATCCCTAGGTTCGGCACTGATAATAAAGGCTGAAAATTTCAATTGAATACATTTATTTATAAGTATAATAGTATAACATTGTTTTTTGCTTTTAGGGGAAATACAATCTAATGGCCTCTTTGGCGGTATTTTGTACGTAGTTTAAACACTAATATCTCCTAATGCTGATGCAATAAACTACGAATGGCGATGAACTTCATTCACATCGTATTATCTTATTGGATCATCTCTACATTAATACATAACATCACTGATGAGCGTCAAACATAACTGTATTATCAAACAACACGCACACACTTTACCTCACATTAACTTCAAATCAGTCACCTTGAGTTATAGCACCTCCTTCTTCCACCTTATGGGACGGATGGCCGAGTGGTGTAGATACTCGACTGTCGACCTGAGAGTCCTGGGTTCGATCCTCGGTGAGGCCCATGGAAATTTTTCCAGGTGAAATTTGGTACAAAGTCGTCCCACAAGTTCACCCAGCTTTAAATGGGTACCTGATTTAAGTTGGGGAAGTAAAGGCGGCTGGGCGTTGTGCTAACCACACAATCCCTTCATATGCCGAGGTTATAGAAACAGATGAATTCTACACTTCATCTGCACCGATGGCCCGTTTGGGCTAAGGGAAATTAACTTTACTTTTTACTTCCACCTTAAGATATTTGGCTGTTAGTTAATTCACTCCACTAAAAGGGGGAGAGGGGGGGGCAGGCAGTGACGACTAGTGACGAGGCGTGAGTGTTGTCGGTCATGGTCACATTTACAGAAAAAAACTCTATGATTGTTCTGTGTTTATTGAATATAGTTAGCATAATCATTCATAATAAAATAACCGCACGTTGCAATATATAAAACTTTCATTTACATACAAATCATACATGTTGTTTGTCTAATTATTTATACAAATATATAAATCTATGCATAAAAACATCATAAAAATAAATTTTTCTCTAAGAGTTATGACCGGCAACACTCACCCCTCTTCCTGGGGGGGGGGTATTTGAGTCAGTTTAGTCCTGACTCGGCAAACAGAAGTACAAATATTTGTGGCGACGTGTAACTTAGTGAAAATGTTAAAAAGGTTGCTGAGGATAAACCGAGTTTCACGCGGGGGATTCACTAACTAATACCCGGCTAACGGTCCTCCTTGATTTGTACAGCATTCAGCTTGTTTACAACCGTCAGATTACCAGTCTTGTTCAAAGAGAAGAATCCAGCCCATATTATATTTTATTACAACTTTGTATTATTGTAAGCCATTGTTTCCTGATGGGAGATCCAACAAACCAAAAAGCATTAAAATAGTGTATACATTTGCTAGAAAGTGTTTCACAGTGACACACCTATTGAATACATCTTTCTATGGAGATGATTCATCATTCAGTACAACTAGGTCACAAGACCAGTTTCAACTTCTTTTATCTTTAATTTCAATACAAAAAATTATTAAATTAAAAGTTTGTATTTTTTACAACTACAAAGCAGCTAACAAACCAAATAAACAATGTTCTACATTTTATACATAACATATAAAACCTTTATCTCAATATTTGTCTATGCAATGTCTTCAGGGTGTGGTCAGGTTATACGACATTTCCTTTTATAAACTGTTTAGCTGGAGTATGTCCAATATAGTAACGGGTCACATATTTAATTAGTTTTGTAATTATTTCATCACGCACATTTAACATTGTATGGGAATAACTTTTTTTGTAATTCACTTAATACTGTAGATTTTTAAATAATTTACACCCCAAATGAGTTTGATTCTACAACTAAAGATATTTCTTAAATTATTATGTTTTACCGTTGTTTTGGTGGCTTTTAAAAAAAAAAATCAACGATGTTTGCTGCATCAAATAATTATAACTCGTTAAATCCTAAAATAAATCAACTGTTAACAATATTTTAACATCCGTTATATAATAATTTAACATTGTCAGAGGGGGGAGAGGTGGCAGGGATGAAGTCAAGTCATGCTACGGTAAGTCTCTCAATCTAGTTTGAAGTTTGTCAAACCTGTTACACTGCAAGCTAAAAAAAATTGTGAATCAACAAAGAAAGGAACGGGAAGATGGGGGCGTGGGAATGATGGATGGTTGTTGGACCATTAGGACCAACCTATCACAACTTTGTTGTGAGCTTTTGGCACGATACTACATGGGTCTCTGCTTTATCTATACATGCGTTCATGGGGAAAATTTAGGGACATTTTAATTATAAATATGTCATATTTATTGATACACTTTTTCTATGCAGTAGTTTAATATTATTTACTTATTTTTTTGTATTATTGAATAAATTACTAATAGAACTAATTAAACTAGTTAGCTTTAATCGTTCAATGATTTTATGTCAAAATAGATTGCAATAATTATAATGCACACATGTTGATTATGTCATATTTGTATTTGCTATTAGATGGGTTTCTCGAGTTTTACTATGTCCAGCGACTTGATTAAATATAAAAGATCCCCAAACATTATAGTGTAGCCCTAACGTTGCTTGCTGTCGTCATTCTTATCGCCTACTGCTGACCTAAAGACAGAGTTGGTTTCATTTTCTATCACTGGAACCTCCTGAGTTTGTTTTTTTTTAACAAAAGCAAACAACTAATCAGATGAGCATTCTGTCATAGACAACCATCTCTGTATACTGGTCTCCAGAGCCAAAGCTACTATAGTGGCACCCTGTGCGAGGTAATGGTCTCCAGAGCCAAAGCTACTATAGTGGCACCCTGTGCGAGGTAATGGTCTCCAGAGCCAAAGCTACTATAGTGGCACCCTGTGCGAGGTAATGGTCTCCAGAGCCAAAGCTACTATGGTGGCACCCTGTGCGAGGTAATGGTCTCCAGAGCCAAAGCTACTATAGTGGCACCCTGTGCGAGGTAATGGTCTCCAGAGCCAAAGCTACTATAGTGGCACCCTGTGCGAGGTAATGGTCTCCAGAGCCAAAGCTACTATAGTGGCACCCTGTGCGAGGTAATATTTTAGCCGCCCACCCCTAGAATAGAAAAGTGCATGAAAATATTTAACAGCGCTATTTTGACGCCCCCCCTCCCCCAGTACGGCGCCGTGTGCGGTCGAATAACTCACACTACTTTTCCAGGGGGGGGGGCAAAAATTTTCCAGGGGGGGGCAAATAACAACTTTATGACATTTTTTTTAAATGTAAGGGGGGGGGGGAGCAAATGCCCCCCTTGCCCCCCCCCCCCCATGAATACGCCCATGCCTACGTCACTGATGGCCTTAAGTAGTTTCGATCTACAATATATTTCATATGAACTTTGTCTAGTTTTTTTTTTACCTCAGGATCCTATCAACCTTCATTTGGCGTTTTCTGTATCTAGTAATGTAAATGCCTTGTAATAGAATTATTTAGCGCTGACTGTGTTTCTCCTATGGACGAGATGGCAATGATTCTGGAGGCACTACGAGACAACAGTGATATGGTGGAAGTGACATTTGCACCATGCGGGTCGAACCTGTGTGTTTACCATTTCACAGTCTCCGAGACAAAGCCGTTGTTTGATTTGTTTGGGCCCTTAGACAAATACTTCTAGAGACACCCGGAGGCCCTAAGCAAAAGAACCTAGTGGGGCCATATTATCACCTGGTTTGATAGAAATTATTAGGGAATGTGTCAATTAGTGAGTAGTCAGTGAGGCACACGGAAGGCGGCTAGTTTGTGTATCCATAAGAGTGGTTCCGCTTGGTACCCTGTAAGCTTGTCGAAATCGTAACAATGTCTTGTTTGGTGATAGTAATACTATCTCTACAGTACTTTATCGGATGGCTTCATTCTAATTTATTTAATTAATTAAGTCTCACTTTGAACTTAATTTTAGTTCCACTTAAACGATTCAGGACGATACATTAATTCTAGTTCTACTTAAACTATTCAGGACGATACAGTGATTCTAGTTCTACTTAAAACTATTCAGGACGATACATTGATTCTAGTTCTACTTAAACTATTCAGGACGATACGTTGATTCTAGTTCTACTTAAACTATTCAGGACGATACATTGATTCTAGTTCTACTTAATTAAACTAATCAGGACGATACATTGATTCTAGTTCTACTTAAATATTCAGGACGATACATTATATTTGAGTATAAATGTTTTCATAAGCTTTTAACTAATCTCATTTTTTGTGGGTGGGTTGGGGGGGGGGGGGAGGAGTTTGTCCTTAAATTTTGTAACTCATTTTTAGACCTGTTCTAATTTAGTGAGAAGACTCAAAGTCTACCCACGTACAGGTTCTACATAACTTTATTATAATTTCGGGTCCATGAAATAACATTTTGTAGAATTTTTAAGAGAATAACTTTTTTTAGTAATTCTCATAATGTGCCAAATAGGGAAGCTTTTTTCAAGCATCGAATAGACTTGCCGAAATTGTTCGGAATCGTGCAACTGTAGCAAGTTACATTCAATCACAGCTAAGAAGTATACAATAATTTTAAAAATATATATCAAAATCTTTTTTTTTAAATAAACTTTTATAGTAAAATACACTGAACAGTCATAAAAAAAATATTCATAATATCATAGAAATATTAATATAAATTATCTTTACTAGAATTAAAATTGTGGGTGATTTCAATATAGCGAACTCAATGTCTTTGCACTTGTTGATAAGTAGCAATAAAAAATAAATAACCCATGCTTATAATTTTAGTTATGATCATTTTATAATGACATTCGTATCATGTAATTTTATAATGACATTGTTCGTATCATATAATTTTGTAATTACATTCTATCATATAATTTTATAATTACATTCGTATCATATAATTTTGTAATTACATTCGTATCATATAATTTTATAATTACATTCGTATCATGTAATTTTATAATAACATTCGTATAATGTAATTTTATAATGACATTCGTATCATATAATTTTGTAATGACATTCGTATCATATAATTTTGTAATGACATTCGTATCATATAATTTTATAATTACATTCGTATCATATAATTTTATAATTACATTCGTATCATGTAATTTTATAATAACATTCGTATCATATAATTTTGTAATTACATTCGTATCATATAATTTTGTAATGACATTCGTATCATATAATGAATATTTCTTTGAATGTCAGTGCATTTTAATCATTTTATTAATAATTATTTCTAAAGTATTTTTTTTTCTTAGTAACCTTGTATCATTCTGTGTGTAGGGTCAGACAACTATTAAACAATGTTTTCAGGTTTTATTAATCTAAATCCATTTTATTGACATTTGGGTGTTAGTTGTCTTTCTATAACCCAATACTGATTGTCATTTTTCAGACAAAAAAAGTAGAAATGAATTAAAATCAGAAAATGTTCTTCGAATGGAGAAGTTAATGTTACATAATTAAATGGCGGAGAGTTCTTAATTTATGTTTGTTTTATTTATTTATTGTTTATTTAGTTATTGTTTTTAATGTGTACAATAAGGATGTACTTGTTTTGTTTTTCTTTTAAACTTTGAAACATTTTGACGTTAGATAATTTGTGTACAGTTCCTGGAACAGTATTTGTTAGAGTGTGTGTGTGTGTCTTGTGTGTGTGTCGTGTGTGTGGGGGGTGTCTCTGTGTGTGAGTGTATATTTGTTGTTTTCATAATGTGTTTATTCTCAAGCTGCAGAAGGGAGACGTTCCAATGGAGCTCTCTATTTTTGGGGAGATTCGTTGATCCGGTGATGTGGTGGTTGGGGAAGGGGGGGGGACACGTTATTTGTATTTTCTGCGCCTCTTCTGTGTTTGCGTTGGCATAAAGAATCCATTGTTAGCTGCCTCTTTCAGCCAAAGAACTAATCCATTTATAGTTTTACGAAACTGTTTGCCCTACTGCTTTTCTTCTTTTTTTTTTATAACGAGGTTGACCCTGAAGATACAAGTACAACTGGCAAAAACAGAAACACACACAAAAAAAAACTCGTGCACACTAACAATTGAGTGGCAATTAAAAGTGTCATTGTCCAATATAAAACCAGGGCAAAGTGCTTCATATTCAAAGATAGTTGAACCAGAACCCTCCTACCATAATAATAATAACTAGTCGTCTCGCGTCGTATCATACGCCGCAAAGAAAAGGGGGAAAGATACTGACACAATCTTTGATACTGACACAATCTTTTTTTTCCGGTGTCGCGAGTTGTCGACGTATTCGGGAATTCAACAATCTATAAATAGTCCTGCGTCTTGAGGTTGTGAATTATATATATATATATATAATAATAATAATAATCCTTAAAAGAACTAGATCATGAGGTGGCTAAATGCGTGTCTTAAATCAGTTTTGTGCTGCTCCTAATGAGCCAGTTTTTTGTTTCCTTTATTTAAATTTTGTTCTCTACATTTTGATAAACTAACTATGGTGCTGCTCTTTAAGTATGACTTACTTTTTATACAACCCGGAGTGCGGCTCTCAATAGACGGAGTCAATAGCATAATGATCAAGAGACTGGAAGTGTTGTAGGTGAAAGTAGGTGACTCGTTTTTTTATAGGTCAGTTGATTGGGTGTTGTTTTATAGGTCAGTTGATTGGGTGTTGTTTTATAGGTCAGTTAATTGAGTGTTGTTTTATAGGTCAGTTGATTGAGTGTTGTTTTATAGGTCAGTTGATTGAGTGCTGTTTTATAGGCCAGTTGATTGAGTGCTGTTTTATGGGTCAGTTGATTGAGTGCTGTTTTATTGATCAGTTGATTGAGTGTTGTTCTATAGGACAGTTAATTGAGTGTTATTTTTTTTCGCCACTTGTCGAGTCTACTGGACTATGTCAGTCAGGGTAACATTCTAACCTACAAATCAAGTGAAATGTAATTTTAAAGTGAAAATAGAGCCCATTCATGGGCACGTGGGGGCCCAAGGCACAGTACTTGATGGGGCACTCTTATCATCAGATTAAAATGGAATGCATACACGGTGAAGCGGGCGGGGGGTGGAGGGCGCTAGTCGGTACCCTAGTTTGCTGATCTATTTAAAGGGCTGTGGGTGAGAGGGCAAAATATTTCTGGATGTTCAATAACTCACGCTGAAATAATGGTGAATTAGTGGAATGTTCTTATTACTTCCTCTTACAAAGTTCTATAAGTGTGTTTGTGTATTTTGTGCGCTTGTTTTACATGCTGATGCAACATTATGTGCAGCCTTTAATTTTTGCTACTTCACTATTACTAAGCAATACACCCACCTACACTAACAAACACCCACACAGCCCCGTAGCCAAGGGGGGGGGCGGGCACTGGGGGGCCGTGCCCACCCGCTAGGTGTGGAGTTCCCCCCACCCCCGCTGAAAAAAGAAGAAAATAGGAAAAAAGAAAGAAAAATTAAAGATGCCCCCCTTGCTGAGTATTGGTGCCCCCTGCTGACTTTGACCAGGCTACGGGCCTGCACCCACATACACCCACAAACACCTACCTAAAATCATAAACACCCACGTACACCCACATACACCAACATACACTCACATACACCCACATACACTCACAAACATCCACATACACCAACATACACTCACATACACCCACATACACTCACATACACCCACATACACTCACAAACACCCACATACACTCACATACACCAATATACACCTACATACACCCACATACACCAACATACACCCACATACACCCACATACACTCACATACACCCACATACACTCACAAACACCCACATACACCAACATACACTCACATACACCCACATGCACTCACAAACACCTACATACACCCACATACACCCACATACACTCACGAACACCCACATACACCCACATACACCAACATACACTCACAAACACCCACATACACCACACATACACCCACATACAACCACATACACCAACATACACTCACATACACCCACATACACTAACATACACTCACATACACCCACATACACTCACAAACATCCACATACACCAACATACACTCACATACACCCACATACACTCACATACACCCACATACACTCACAAACACCCACATACACTCACATACACCAATATACACCTACATACACCCACATACACCCACATACACCCACATACACTCCACATACACCTACATACACTCACAAACACCCACATACACCCACATACACCAACATACACTCCACATACACCCACATACACTCACAAACACCTACATACACCCACATACACCCACATACACTCACAAACACCACATACACCCACATACACCAACATACACACACATACACTCACATACACCCACAGACACCCACATACACTCACAAACACCCACATACACCAACATACACTCACATACACCCACATACACTCCACATACACCCACATACACTCACAAACACCCACATACACTCACATACACCAATATACACCTACATACACCCACATACACCAACATACACCCACATACACCCACATACACCTCCACATACACCCACATACACTCACAAACACCCACATACACCAACATACACTCACATACACCCACATGCACTCACAAACAATCCTACATACACCCACATACACCCACATACACTCACAAACACCCACATACACCCACATACACCAACATACACTCACAAACACCCACATACACCCACATACACCCAACATGATACAACCACATACACCAACATACACTCACATACACCCACATACATCAACCTACACCCACATACACCCACATACACTCACAAACACCCACATACACCCACACATACACCAACATACACTCACAAACACCCACATACACCCACATACACCCACATACAACCACATACACTCAACATACACTCCACATACACCAACATACACTTTCAGCATACACTCACATACACCCACATTACGGGTGATAACTATTTTCATTATTTTTCTTAATGAAACTGAAACCCCTTACATTCGAGGAACAATTATATGTAGATAACAGTAGCAACATTAATTTTTTTTTTTTTAATTGAAAAAAGTTCCCCCACCATTTCATTTTTGTTTTCACATATCATGCAGTTTGACTAACGGTTTCAATTTAACACTGAATTTTTACATGACTTACTAGACTGCTTTTTAGCACATTCCAGTCAGTTGTTTCCATTTGTTTATAAACAAGGCATCTTCCCTCATCTTCTAAATAGAATAGGGATCCGAGAATTCCATCTGTTGAAAAGCTAATCAATCTCACACGGATGCCCCCAAACCGTCAAATTCTTCTGGAAACTTCACTTTTCTGATCAATAGCAAGAAACGGCGACTGGATCGAATCAAAATTATGATTACTGATATAGAACTGCTCTTGAGGGAAATCATAGACTTTCCACTATTATCCAGCGCACTAATCAGAAAGAAACTCAATTGTCTGTTTGATTTATATGACAAAAACAAAAGAAACCGTCTGATAAATTTACTACAACACTTTCTAAGTTATTTGATGTCACCAACGTTAATGGGAAAATGGAAAAGGAGGATAAAGAGCTCTACCAGAGGTAAAAAGTTAAGAGTGGAGGAAAGATTGGTTATTCAACGGTCAAACAAGCCCTTTTTAGAATCAATCCACCCAAGAAAACGAATCCGACTATCCAAAAACTCAATCTCAAAGCCAGCTCTTCTCAATCGCAACCTACACAAACACATACAACTGTCTCACAACCTACACAAACACATACACATTTCTCACAACCTACACAAACACATACAGCTGTCTCATAACCTACACAAACATATACAACTGTCTCAGAATCTTCGGATTCTGAAAACTCTGCTTCTTCAACCGACTAGACAAACTTTTCTTCCACGTCATCTTCTCCTGAATGAAAACCGAAATACCAAAGAGCAAGCACTACAACAGCGGGTTTGCTAGTAATGAAAAACAACCTTTCTACACATAAAGCATATGACGTTCTTGCAACCATTGCTGAACAGAGTTATGATGTGCCGGTTCCAAGTCAGGCGGGTGTTTGGAAACGAGTAATCTCTGAAGGACGGAAAATGAAAACCAAAATTTCTCAAAAACTTAAAAGCAAAGAACCCTATTGTCTCCAGTTTGATGGTAAAAGAGTGGAAGGGGAAGAGTATCAAGTAGGTTTGCTGAAAAATATGACAACCGTAATCAAACTTGGTTTTCTCAAATGTGAGAGTGGTTCTGCCGCGGCCATTCACAAGGAACTACATCAGCTAATTGATGAATATGATGCTTGGAAAAATATTTGCGAGATAATATGCGACACGACCGCAGTAAATGCTGGTCGTTTGCTCGGGATTGTAAAGCTCATACAGGATGATGTCTTGAGTAAGGCCTTTCAGAAGCCACAATATATTGACTGTCAGCACTATGTACTCGACCTCTTTCTGAAACATGTCATGAATTTTCTTTTTATGAATTATGTCAGGCATATCGTCATTACAAAACAACTTCACGTTGGCATCGCATCAGCTGGAAGAAACTACCAAATTTACACTAGGCAAGATGGAACTCACATGGGAAACATAGTATTATATCATTACTTCTGATACCAGAGTGGCGCAACATCCTCGCACCTGCTTGCAACTTCATCTGCTATGTATGGACAAATGTTTGATTCCATTTGCAACACTACAATGAAGCGTCCTTCAATGAACTGTTTACATCACTCATCAGGGTAAAATGCAAGAACATGATGTGAAACTGATGGGGGAACTTCATGCAAAATCGAGAAAATTTGAATTTTAAAATCTGAAGTTCATAGGAAAAATATGTTTTACACATTTCTTGTACATTCTGTACATATTACTAACTGTTCTGTATCTTATTTGTTAATACAAGTTGCTTAGTTATTATTATTACTCTTTTGAATTAAGCTAAAAAAAAACTTTCCTTTTTTTTTTTTTGAAAAAAAAATAATATTTTTTTCACTTTTTTCTTCCGAAAAAGGAGGAGGTGGGGGAACTTTTTTTGAAAAAAATCAAAAATGCAATTGATATTCTTAAATTACACATAAAAGTTCCTCAATTGATATTCTTAAATTACACATAAAAGTTCCTCAATTGATATTCTTAAATTACACATAAAAGTTCCTCAATTGATATTCTTAAATTACACATAAAAGTTCCTCAATTGATATTCTTAAATTACACATAAAAGTTCCTCAATTGATATTCTTAAATTACACATAAAAGTTCCTCAATTGATATTCTTAAATTACACATAAAAGTTCCTCAATTGATATTCTTAAATTACACATAAAAAAGTTCCTCAATTGATATTCTTAAATTACACAATAAAAGTTCCTCAATTGATATTCTTAAATTACACATAAAAGTTCCTCAATTGATATTCTTAAATTACACATAAAAGTTCCTCAATTGATATTCTTAAATTACACATAAAAGTTCCTCAATTGATATTCTTAAATTACACATAAAAGTTCCTCAATTGATATTCTTAAATTACACATAAAAGTTCCTCAATTGATATTCTTAAATTACACATAAAAGTTCCTCAATTGATATTCTTAAATTACACATAAAAGTTCCTCAATTGATATTCTTAAATTACACATAAAAGTTCCTCAATTGATATTCTTAAATTACACATAAAAGTTCCTCAATTGATATTCTTAAATTACACATAAAAGTTCCTCAATTGATATTCTTAAATTACACATAAAAGTTCCTCAATTGATATTCTTAAATTACACATAAAAGTTCCTCAATTGATATTCTTAAATTACACATAAAAGTTCCTCAATTGATATTCTTAAATTACACATAAAAGTTCCTCAATTGATATTCTTAAATTACACATAAAAGTTCCTCAATTGATATTCTTAAATTACACATAAAAGTTCCTCGATTGCAAGTGGTTTCATAAAAATATTTTTTTTGTTATCACCCTAACCCACATACACTCACAAACACCCACATACACCAACATACACTCACATACACCCACATACACCCACATACACCCAGATACACCCACATACACTCACAAACATCCACATAACCTACATACACCCGCATACACCTACAGACATGATTCACCTCTGATCTCCGTAAGAGTACAGTACTATTGATTATTATTTTTTCCTCCGGAAACTTTATTTTAGATCTGAAAGGAAAACAGACTGATGATGGTGTATAGGTAGATACCAATAAAATAATAAAGGGGACGGGTGGTCGTGTGGTGTAGAGCGCTCGATTGTCGACCGGAGGGTCCCGGGTTCGAGTCTCATTAAGAACCCTGGGATTTTTTCAGGTCCTGGTGATAGTCCCCAAGTCCACCCAGCTTTAAATGGGTAATGGACTTTAAGTTGGGGGAGTAAAGGCGGCTGGGCGTTGTGCTAACCACACAACCCATTCATATGCTGAGGTTATAGAAACAGATGAATTCTACACTTCATCTGCCCCGATGACCCGTTGCATCACTAAACTGTGAACATTTATGTATATAGCAGGAAAGGAAAGTTCACTAGAAATGTATTTCAGAGGTGATTGAAAAATGAGCGTTGTGCTAACCACACAACCCATTCATATGCCGAGGTTATAGAAACAGATGAATTCTACACTTCATCTGCCCCGATGACCCGTTGCATCACTAAACTGTGAACATTTATGTATATAACAGGAAAGGAAAGTTCACTAGAAATGTATTTCAGAGGTGATTGAAAAATGAAACAAACTGGCAGCCAAACTGGCCACAAAAACTTTACGTATTTGCAAAGTATTAAAGAGCAAAGAACTGATCAATAATAGAAAACCTTAGTATTAAAATGAGTTTCCCTTACAAAGCCTATACAGAAAGTAGAGTTAATCTTTTTCTCTGTGTGTGATGTCCCTGTAAGGATGAGATGAAATCTCTCAGATCCTATAAACCACTGCTGTAATGGTTTTTGCAGTGCCCTCCCCACCATAGCCGATGGTGCTATGGGCATGGAGGCACCACGGGAGGCCTATCGGGGACTTAAGCCTTGACCTGAAATATCCTTTTTGGTCCTGACTGGAGATCGAACCAGGGACCCTCAGGTCGATAATCGAGCGCTTCACCGCACGGCCATCCGACCCCTATCTGTTTCTGTAGCCACGGCTATTCTATGTGATTGTGTGGCTAGTACACTGTCCAGCCACTTTTACTTTACCCAACAAATATTGGCTACGCCTTTGTAAGCTGGGTGGCCTTATGGACATCGACTGAACTCAAGTCTCGGCAATTTTGTCCTAATGTTAGAAATATTCTTTAAGATCTTTTTTTTTTGTTATAGTTGAACTTCAATGGGTTCAGGCTTTCCTTTTTTTTACATATCAATTCACAATGACATCACAATGACATCACAATGAGATCACAATGACATCACAATGAAATTTCTAGTATAGTTCGTCTGTGGTGACCCTCAGTCTGTTATTTAAAAGATATACCCCCCACACTTTTCCTTCCATTAGTACAGTGGTCGGCAAAGTGCGGCTCCGGAGCTACATGTGGCTCTTTGGCTCCTTAATTGCGGCTCTGGCATTTAGTTTCGTTCAGTGTACAACTTATTTAGTGTAATAAAAGTTTACTAAACAAGCAGATTTGGCTCCCAATTTTTTTTTAATTGTTGTAATGTTCATATTTGGCTCTTTGGCTATAAATTTGCCGACCACTGCACTAGTTACGAGATTAGTACATCAAAAATAGTACAATCCGCTGATCCCCCCCCCACCCCGCAGTTGTTGTTTTTTTACCTGGCCTAGCATCTAATCTAGCCAGTTTGTTTCACCGTGTGTTATTTCCCCATTGATCTTACCTGCAGTGTGACGTCCTGGTGACACTGACTGGTGAAATCTAGTTGGTCTATGATGTAAGTTGGTAGTTTCATAGTGATGCTCGCCAACAGGTATACCGTTGTAAACTGACTACATAAATACAATCCTCTGCTGTGTTGAACTGCATGCATTGAATTATATGTGCTAAGGTGTATGTGTTGGGCTGTATGTATTGAACTATATGTGTTAGGGTGTATGTGTTGGGCTGTATGTATTGAACTATATGTGTTAGGGTGTATGTGTTGAGCTGTATGTATTGAACTATATATGTTGTGTTGGGCTGTATGTATTGAACTATATGTGTTGAGGTGTATGTGTTGAGCTGTATGTATTGAACTATATCTGCTGAGGTGTATGTGTTGGGCTGTATGTATTGAACTATATGTGTTGAGGTGTATGTGTTGGGCTGTATGTATTGAACTATATGTGTTGAGGTGTATGTGTTGGGCTGTATGTATTGAACTATATATGTTGTGTTGGGCTGTATGTATTGAACTATATGTGTTGAGGTGTATGTGTTGAACTATATGTGTTGAGGTGTATGTGTTGGGCTGTATGTATTGAACTATATGTGTTGAGGTGTATGTGTTGGGCTGTATGTATTGAACTATATATGTTGTGTTGGGCTGTATGTATTGAACTATATGTGTTGAGGTGTATGTGTTGAGCTGTATGTATTGAACTATATGTGTTGAGGTGTATGTGTTGAACTATATGTGTTGTGTTGAGCTGTATGTATTGAACTATATGTGTTGAGGTGTATGTGTTGGGCTGTATGTATTGAACTATATATGTTGAGGTGTATGTGTTGAGCTGTATGTATTGAACTATATGTGTTGAGGTGTATGTGTTGAGCTGTATGTATTGAACTATATGTGTTGATGTGTATGTGTTGAGCTGTATGTATTGAACTATATGTGTTGAGGTGTATGTGTTGGGCTGTATGTATTGAACTATATGTGTTGAGGTGTATGTGACGGGCTGTATGTATTGAACTATATGTGTTGAGGTGTATGTGTTGGGCTGTATGTATTGAACTATATGTGTTGTGTTGGGCTGTATGTATTGAACTATATGTGTTGATGTGTATGTGTTGGGCTGTGTGTATTGAACTATATGTGTTGTGTTGGGCTGTATGTATTGAACTATATTTGTTGAGGTGTATGTGTTAGGCTGTTTGTAAGGAACTATATGTGTGAAACTAACTAATGATAATCAATACATCATACTGTATCGTTACATAACCAAAATGCGCATGTGTAAAGTTCAAAAAGGATAATCAAAATTTCTGAAGAGTAGTTCTAAATATCATTCAGGTTTGTTTCTATGGCGACGCCGTGTAATGTGTGTGTGTGTTTACTATGTTGTGACTGCACTATCATAGTGTCACGTTCAAATGTTGATACCGTAAAGTGGGGTATTATAAGTGTGTGTGTTTGTGTGTATTATTAAATTTATGACAGTACAAAAAAAAGCAAAATTCTATTCTCTGGCTTAAGTTATTTTAGTTCGTTATCTCATTGAATTAATACTTTGTATTTGTATGTATGTGTATGTGTGTGTGTGGTTGTAAATATCCCCATTCAAATTATTTTTTTATTGCTACCTTGTTCTTTTTTACTTTGCTTTAAGTTATTTCCAGAAAATTCATAAAACTGATGCGTTTGAAAAAAAAAATTTTTTTCAAATATACCAAACATTACACACGTTTATTAAGATGGATATTGTATTTCCAGAGTATTCAGTTAAGTATCTTGTTACTATATATCTAATAGATTATACAAATAACACCGAGTATTACACGGAGCAGATATTAAAAGTCCAAGTTTTTGACAGTGCCATGAAACAAATAAAATACATCTGTCAGTACACGCTGAATTTAGCTGACCCGATTAATTTTTTTTTTTTAGCTTTTATGGGTTTTTTTTTATTTTCAATTTGAGCTGCTGTAAAAATAGTAACTTAAGTTGCAAAATTTAAATAATTCTTTTAAGTTGTAGTCGTGGGGTCCTCTGAAACAACAAAACTACCGCTCAAAAGAATGAAATGTTATGTTCACTTAGTCCTCAATGGCCATCGGGGTAGATGAAATGCAGATTTCATCTGTTTCTTTAACATCGGCATATGAAGGGATTGTGTGGTTAGCACAACGCCCTGCCCGCCAATACTTCACCAACTCAAGTCAGGGTACCCATTTAAAGCTGGCGGGACTTGTGGAATTTTAAACAACTTTCCCCAGAACCTGGTAATATTCCCTTATGGAAGTTTAAACAACATTCCCCAGAACCTGGTAATATTCCATTATGGAAGTTTAAACAACATTCCCCAGAACCTGGTAATATTCCCTTATGGAAGTTTAAACAACGATCCCCAGAACCTGGTAATATTCCCTTATGGAAGTTTAAACAACATTCCCCAGAACCTGGTAATATTCCCTTATGGAAGTTTAAACAACATTCCCCAGAACCTGGTAATATTCCCTTATGGAAGTTTAAACAACATTCCCCAGAACCTAGTAATATTCCCTTATGGAAGTTTAAACAACTTTCCCCAGAACCTGGTAATATTCCCTTGGTTCTCTACGAGGATCGAGAACAGGACTCTGAGGTTGACAGTCGATCATGTACACTGTTGTACACTGCTGTACACTGCTGTACACTGCTGTACACTGCTGTACACTGCTGTACACTGCTGTACACTGCTGTACACTGCTGTACACTGTTGTACACTGTTGTACACTGTTGTACACTGATGTACACTGCTGTACACTCTTATACACTGTTGTACACTGTTGTACACTGTTGTGCACTGTTGTACACTGTTGTACACTGCTCAGCCACCCGTCCCACTACAAGAATAAAATATTTAGTGTGCAATGGGCCCTTACAATCATGCAACCCTTCCCTGTCCCTGACCCTGGACGGAACAGGACCTAACTACGGGCCTATTGTGCGCGAATCCTGTGTCCCGACTTAGGACAACCATATGTAAAACCACCAAATGTATCATCATGCTCCATTTCGTTTTCTTTTAAAGGGGTCCGAAATTTTCTTCGGCACCTAAAGCCCCAACCAACGCTAATCCGCCTCTTATCGTGTGTAGTGACGGCCCTGGTAATAATGAGAGATAAAGCGGACATCCTTACCGGGAACTTGTGTTGGGGGGGGGGAGTAGTTCCCCGCAGGCCAATTAACAGACATTAACGTGACATAAAGATCTCATCTAGTGGTCTGTTAACTGACCAAACCGGTTCAATCCAGTTGTTTTCCAACTTTGCCAATACTTAGTTTTACCACATTGAATGTTTTGTTTCATCTCTTGAAATGTCGGAGTCACTCGGAGTGTTTTGAAAGCTATAACTTTGGTTGAAAAAAAACTTCTGAATGTATTGCGACATGATTTATAGTACCTTAAGTACATACCTATAGTATATATCTATAGTTCATACCTATAGTACATATCTGTAGTTGATACCTATAGTTTATACCTATAGTTTATACCTATAGTTTATACCTACATACCTGTATCTTATACCTAATGTACATATCTGTATTTTATACCTGTAGTATATATCTATTGTTTATACATATAGTTCATATCTTTAATTTATAACTATAGTTTATACTTCCAATTAAATGAAATGAACCAGCAGTTATAATGTATATAATCAGATGGAGGGGGGAAACAACTTTGTTAGTCGAGGAAAACAAATGAACGGGGTAGGGGTGGGTGACACCGAACTGAATTGTTTGTTGTTTTTTCCATTTCGTGATTTTCCTCCTATTTTCATAAAATCATCCTGTGACATCAATCTGAGTAATACATTTTGGAATCTTTTCATCTGAAGTGAATTCATTTTATATTCCATTGCAACAATTTTTTTTCTATGATGATGAATAAGCTAATTTTTGAATTAAATTGCATTACATAGACTTTACATTTTGACTACATTTCAATACATGTTGTGATTGTTCATTACTTTAATTAATTAAAAGTTCTAACATTTTGAGGACCCCTTGACAAAAGTAGTGGTCCTGACAGGATCGTCAGTGATAGCAATGTACATGTACATTAGTGTGGGTCACTTGACCGTAGGAGGTGTGACTTGTCAGTCTACTAGTTTATCGATACACAACAACGGTTACAAATGTAAATATTAATATTGACAATGTTATGATTCAAATTTCTTAAAGTGGCAAATATATTATATACATGTATATATATATTCTTGATTGTAAACCAAAAAGCAAGTGATTCATAAAACAAACATTCAGCAAAACTGTAAATAATGTATTTATTTAAAAATCAAAAGCATCTTGTTTTGTTTTGTTGCTTCATATTTTATTCACAATTTAAACTTTGCATTTTAATTTATTGTACTATTTTACATTTTTTTTTCAATTCCTGTATAAAACTCTTTGTGAATTTCATACCACTTATTTACATTTATATTCCTAAAATGTTGTCTTATGACGACGTAACAGAAGTAAGAAATGGTTGTACCAATAGCCCACATGAAAAAATGACGTATTAAACGAGTTTCCTTCGCAACATTAACCAGCTGCAGCTGCTGCTTGGGCCTGTCTGATGGCGTTCAGCAAGAGTCCAAACAGAAGAGCTTCGGATCCGCTGTCACTGCTACCACTACTGTGGCTACCACTGCTGCTGCTGCTGCCGCTGATACTACCACTACTGCTGTGGTGATGGTGATGCTCGTGTTTGTGAGAGTGTTTCTCATGGTGGTGGTGGTGGTGGTGCTTCGAGGACTCTACCAGGAGCAGAGAGGCGATGAGGAGCACGACAACACAGGCTGGTTTCATGGCTAAATGCAGTTTACGTCTTGACAGTTCCTAATTATTTCTGCAAACAGTAGACCAACGCTATGTCTCGAATTATATTGCCAAATGATTGTGTAAGTTATGAGCAGTGAGTCTTTTCCCCCAAAGTGTGAAGTTCTTTCTGACAACGTTATTTATACCCTGTTGACATCTTTGACACATTTGCGTCCTTTGTGATGTCATTTTATTGTTCATTTCTTGTAATCAATTTTATTTTGATCAACGTTAACCAAACTAACAAAATGTCTATTACTGTATTGTCTCTTTCACGGAATCAATTTACGACTTTCATGTAGTTCAAAAGTTCAGTTTCTTGCGTGCGGTGAACAACATTGAATTAAATCACAATTTATTACACCTATTTCGTTATAAAAGGGTCGATCATGGGGGGGGGGGAGGGGCATAATTTTATTTTTAAATGACTTTCCTAGTTAGGCAAACTAGGCTACTGTCATATGCAGGGGGGTTCATCATGCCCTGGGCGCTACTCACAAAGGGGCACCAAATGGTATGTTTTACATATAATGTTATATGGTTTTTGAATGGGGGGCGCTAAAAAGGTATTGTGCCCCGGGAGCGAGTTAAGCTCGCTACGCCACTGGCCCTGGGCCGCCACTGACAGAAAGTCCCTTCCAGTACAAAGTCCTATTAAATTTGATGACATTGTTCCACCAACATGTATTATTGCCTAGTGCCCCTAAAAACCCCCTAAGAAAGTTACTGGCCTTGGAAAAAGTTTCTTTCCTGACCCTTATGCTATCAGTTTTGATAGACACGTAGCTAGAAGAGGGCCCCTTTTTAGGAGGGGGGTATGCAGTTTGCGTAGTGTTCCTCTGCTCATATCTAAGATCGTTGGGGCGCCTTATAGCACACGCCCCAGGGAACTGCTCGAGTTTGCCAGTACCCAGGGGCCGATACTGCCAACGCTTTCAAGTATTACACCTTTACAAATTAAGTTTGGAGAAATGGGAATATTAATTTAGCAAAAGAAATGTAAAAAAATAAATAACCAGCGACTACTAAAAGTTTCCAAACGTTGTGTACACAACCCTGTGGAAGTGGGGGGGGGGGGGGGTCGAGAAGGGGGTGGAGTGTAGAGAAAGATTGTGGGAAGTGGAGGGGGTAAAAAAATTCACGAGAACATCAAAATGTAGGCCATTGAACTGACAAAACTTTATCTGTTTATGTTGACATTTTGATGGGGATGTTAGTGGTTCATGTTTATGGTAAGACGATTATAAAAACCATGTGTGGTGTGTATGTGTGTGTGTATGTGTGTGTGTGGGGGTGCGTGCGTGTGTATGTTACACAGTAAGACTATCTTATGCCTGTGTTAAGTTTTTTTCAGATATGCATCAAAAGAACTCATGAAACTCGGTCTTATCTCTAGCTAGCTCTGAATCAAATATACAAAAAATGGGCTGGTCTATAAATAATAATATCATATATACTTGAATAAACAGAATTAAATGCATCCATAAGATTCACACACTCTCTCTCTCACACAGATATATTACACCCACCCAATGGTATTCCATGGATATTTTAATTCTGGACTATCATCCATTTTTTCCACACATGTCATCACAAAATATGTTAATGTAATTCAAGAAAAATCAAATTTGTATTTAAGGGTGGTATCTTCAAAGCTGTAGCTAGGAACAAATTGAGACCGATCCCCAAGTACTCAAAACCACACACATACATCAACTTTGATCGCTGTGCACACACACACACACCCACACACATACATCAACTTTGATCGCTGTGCACACACTCACCCACACACATACATCAACTTTGATCGCTGTGCACACACACACACCCACACACATATATCAACTTTGATCGCTGTGCACACACTCATCCACACACATACATCAACTATGATCGATGTGCACACACTCACCCACACACACTAATCAACTTTGATTATTATAGTAGATCACATTATTTCCCCATGGGAGAAAGAAAGGGGGGGGGGACATTTATGTTGATGAATTGATTTACATTCAAACTGTAAAAAAAAATTCTTTTAAAACCAGGCACAGATTGCTAAGTAAAATTGGATAGTAGTTATGATTGAAAAAAATAACTGGTAGCCAAACTGGCCACTCACGCTTCATTTATTAGTGGATTGGTTTAATTAAATAACAAATGTATCGGCGTAATTAGCAAACGCCATGTTTCATTAATTACTTTCACAACTTTTTTGTTAAGGTTTTCTGATTATTCCTTTTATGTTTATTTTTCAGAAATATCACTTTTGGATTAAAGTTATTCGGGTTAGCTCGGCTGTTTGGCTTTAAAACTTCCACACTATTACCAGCAGTTCGTTTGTGGTGACTTTAAAACTTCTGATCAAATGTTGTTTTTGCTCATAGGTATTCATTGATATTCCTCAATTCCTCCCCATAGCCACCTTTCACCTTCGTTCTCCCTCCTGCTCCCAACCCGCCCACCCCTCTCTACCCCTTCTTCCCCCTCCCCGACCCCTATTACTACACCCAACAGTCAACTCCGCTGTTCCCTCGCCCCAGCGTGTGGTTTTTTTTTTCTCTCTCTCTCTCTCTCTAGTGGAACATCTGGCCAACTCTCCTCCACACACATGTGGTTTGTTGCGCTGTGTGACGTTTCCCATTGATCTTACCTGTACTGTGACATTATGGTGACACTGACTGGTGATATCTAGTTGGTATGCGATGTAAGTTGATAGTTTCATACATACAGATACTTGTCTAAGAGTTGTACCATTTAGTTTATTACACATACATCATACACACTATAGGCCTATAGACACTGTGTTGAACATATGTGCAAACTGACTGGCGTTAATCAATACTATTACAGTTTATAATTATGTAACCCGAAGGTGAAGTGTATTAAGTTCATAAATCTTGAAGGATAAATATATTTTCTTAGGAGCTGCTCGAAATATCAAATTCAGTTGTGTTTCTATAGCAACGCTGTGTTTCATGTGTGTTACTGCACTCTTCACACAGTGTCCTATTTTAATTATTGTAACGTAAATTGTGCTATTGTAAACATTCCGTTTTATGACAGAACCATTCTATTTTCTGACGTAAGTAATCTTGGCCGTCATCTAGTTAACTTATGTGCATGTTTGTGTGTAAACATCCTCAATTTAACTATTTCTGTTGCCACATTATAGTGCTTTATTTTTTTGTTTGTTTGATTTCGTTTATTTACTGTTAGTAATTCGATAGAACGACACGTTTGAATGGAATGGATCGTTTGTGTAGGGCAGTGTAGGCACAAATTATATTTTACACGCGGTTAATAAACAGGCGGGAATTGAATTATGCTCAGCTATTATAAATAAAATTCGTTGAATTATTTTATCAGACATGTAGTCTAAGTCGTATATGTATGTACACATTTGGGTTGTGGCGTATCGAGGCAATGAATAGTAACGTTTCATGTTGATACTTAAGTCTACAATAATAATTATAAAAGTGTGTAATGAACATAAAAGAAATAGTAATTTGCGAACTATAGTTGGTGCGGAACTATTGATGCTGGGCGAACTATAGTTGGTGCGAACTATTGAAGATGGGCGAACTATAGTTGGTGCGAACTATTGATGCTGAGCGAACTATATATATAACATATATTATGACACTCATAAACCTAAATTGTTTATTTAATTAATGCCGTTCCCTCCAATCCTCAATGGATAGACGCTATTAAAGGATTTGTGAATATAGAAAAAAGCAGTTCCTAAATGTTCGGTTAGTGGCTTCTGTTTCATGGCAGTCCCCCAGCCCCGGGTCAAAGCATTGTATTGTGGACCATATGACAATCGCTAATAAGCATGGTGCCCTATACACATCAGGCCCTTGGGCAAGTGCGGTGCCCGGGCTACCCATGCGTTAAAGACGGCCCTGATAATATCGAGTTTACCATCTCATCGCAAAAATGACTTTAATGGGAGGCGGAAATGTCCGCAGGTCAATAAAGAAACATTCACTTGATCTGAAGGATCAAGCTAGTCTTTCCGTTCACTGACCGAACCGGTTTGATATAACCTACTTTAATTTTGGTAATTTGACAATATCTATTTAAATACATTGAAGGTTTTGTTTTATGTGTAGTGCTGTACTGTTACATACCTTAGAAATGTCAGAGTGATTTAGTACTGTTACATACCTTAGAAATGTCAGAGTGATTTAGTATTGTTACATACCTTAGAAATGTAGGAAATAATTAAACATGTTTGTAGGTTCCATTGTATTATCACATTTGATATTAATATGTATTGGTAGGAATTTGGGACCCAAGCCGATTGTCTTATTTTGATTTTACATTATAAAGTCTCTGATTCTAATATTAAAGATTCAATAAATATCAAATTAATAGTGAACTTAACAAAAAGTGAAATGTAAATAAATAAAACGTTCTGCAAAGTTGTAATTGACATTAATTTCTTTATTACAAAAATAAGCAACCAACATTGTTTAAAACATCAAATACATTTTGTCGTTAAGCTTTAAACTTGTCAATAATATTTTTATAATACACAAGTTTCTTTTTTTGTTTTAACACCGGTTTCAAAGACTCAATGATTATAATCCTCAATGCGTTATATGTTGTTCCTCAAAATGCAGATGTACGCCATAGCAATAGTAAAAATTGTTAGTACCAGTAGCCAACTTGGTGGAAAAAAAAGAAAAGAAAATGTCGACATCAGAATCTGATGACGTATTAAATGAGTTTCCTTCGCAACATTAACCAGCTGCAGCTGCTGCTTGGGCCTGTCTGATGGCGTTCAGCAAGAGACCAAACAGAAGAGCTTTGGATTCGCTGTCACTGCTGCCACTACTGTGGCTACCACTACTGCTGCTGCCGCTGCTACTACCACTACTGCTGTGGTGATGGTGATGCTCGTGTTTGTGAGAGTGTTTCTCATGGTGGTGGTGGTGGTGATGGTGCTTGGAGGCCTCTACCAGGAGCAGAGAGGCGACGAGGAGCACGACAACACAGGCTGGTTTCATGGCTGAATGCAGTCTTTCGACGTCTTACAATTTCAAATATATGTTTTCAGATTGTAGATTACACTTTATATTGACTTGTTTTATTCAACTGTTGTCGTAGTTGTGAGCAGTGGGACTGCTGTTGTCGCTGTGAGCAGCCAAGAAGTGAAGTTCTCACTGACAACTCGCATTATTTATACCCTGTTGACATATGTGACACATTACAGCTAGTTGTACATTTGAGATGTCACTTTATTGTTCCTTTCACGAAATCAGTTTTCTTCGATCCATGTAAAGGAACATATCAAACTGTCCATTACTGTATTGTTCCTTTCACGGAATCAATTTACCGTCTTTCGCGTATTTCAAAAGTTCAGCATGTCATAAACTGTTCAGTTTGTGTGTGTGTTCAGTGAACAACCTAGAACTTTGTCACAATTTCCACAACAATTTCCTTTATTCTGTTATATCAATGGAGGGAGGGGGTGGATATAACATTCAGCGTGCATGATTCTTTTTTTGTTTCTCTGCTCGCCTTGTTTTAATTGAACGAATTTTTTATTTTTATTCCATTCGTCTGACAACATATTTAGTCACACATCAAAGACAAACGTTCACACACAGTCTCATGGCTACGTGACGGTCTCTCTGTTTCAGTCCACAACAGTGTTTGAGGGGGAACTTATTTAATGAACACCTTGACCCGACTTTGACAGTTCTTTCAATTTACATCGCCTGGTCACATTAATAGGTCAGTTAAAAATGCAACTGACAAAATGAGAAAGAAGCAAAGCTTGAACGAAAGTTTTAAGTTCTGGGTGAATGAATTAGATGTAGAAACTGGCTAAAAGTTCAGGTCTGAAATAAAGAAAATGGTTTATAATGGAGCGACTTCCAATCAGGTCAACGAGAGCCTCTTTCTGGGTTTTTTTTTTAATTGTACAAGAAAAAAAATACATTTAACAGCTGCAACATAGTCAATTTAGTCAAATTTACTTTTGAAATAATACACACAATTACTCATAACTACAGCATGGTCGGTCTCTTAGTACATTTAGGTCTATATTTTATTATGTTTTGGTCTTTATTTAGGTATATGTAGGTTTAAGTAAATATAGACGTATGTCTCTACCTATATGGATGGATGGATGGATGGATGCAGTAGGGTAGAAAGAGTATTGCGCGTCAGCACAGGGCGTCGAAATAGGAAGGGGCGCCTAAAGAGGGCGACAGGGCACCACAAAAGCTAGCTACGACCCTGGGTGGGATATGTGTACTAGTTGAAATAGCATGACAGAGAAATGTGTACGTGAACACTGCAATGTAATACGTTGTTTATATGACGGCCCAACATATACATTCAATGAATGTTAGCTGAGCCGTTCATGAAGTATTGTGGTGTGCCCCTGCCCCCCCCCCCAAACTGATCGTCAGGAACCCTAGGCTAAAGTATCTGTCAGGCCCTCATTGCATCAACAACGTCCTGACATTTTGAAAGCCCTGGATATTACATGTCTAGGTTCTGGTTGAATTAGATATTACATGTGTAGGTTCTGGTTGAATTGGATATTACATGTATAGGTTCTGGTTGAATTGGATATTACATGTATAGGTTCTGGTTGAATTGGATATTACATGTATAGGTTCTGGTTGAATTAGATATTACATGTATAGGTTCTGGTTGAATTGGATATTACATGTCTAGGTTCTGGTTGAATTAGATATTACATGTCTAGGTTCTGGTTGAATTAGATATTACATGTCTAGGTTCTGGTTGAATTAGATATTACATGTCTAGGTTCTGGTTGAATTGGATATTACATGTCTAGGTTCTGGTTGAATTGGATATTACATGTCTAGGTTCTGGTTGAATTAGATATTACATGTATAGGTTCTGGTTGAATTGGATATTACATGTCTAGGTTCTGGTTGAATTAAATAATTACATGTGTAGGTTCTGGTTGAATTGGATATTACATGTATAGGTTCTGGTTGAATTAGATATTACATGTATAGGTTCTGGTTGAATTGGATATTACATGTCTAGATTCTGGTTGAATTAGATATTACATGTATAGGTTCTGGTTGAATTGGATATTACATGTCTAGGTTCTGGTTAAATTAGATATTACATGTATAGGTTCTGGGTGAATTAGATATTACATGTATAGGTTCTGGTTGGATTATATATTACATGTATAGGTTCTGGTTGAATTGGATATTACATGTATAGGTTCTGGTTGAATTAGATATTACATGTATAGGTTCTGGTTGAATTAGATATTACATGTCTAGGTTCTGGTTGAATTGGATATTACATGTCTAGGTTCTGGTTGAATTAGATATTACATGTCTAGGTTCTGGTTGAATTAGATATTACATGTCTAGGTTCTGGTTGAATTAGATATTACATGTCTAGGTTCTGGTTGAATTGGATATTACATGTCTAGGTTCTGGTTGAATTGGATATTACATGTCTAGGTTCTGGTTGAATTAGATATTACATGTATAGGTTCTGGTTGAATTGGATATTACATGTCTAGGTTCTGGTTGAATTAAATAATTACATGTGTAGGTTCTGGTTGAATTGGATATTACATGTATAGGTTCTGGTTGAATTAGATATTACATGTATAGGTTCTGGTTGAATTGGATATTACATGTCTAGATTCTGGTTGAATTAGATATTACATGTATAGGTTCTGGTTGAATTGGATATTACATGTCTAGGTTCTGGTTAAATTAGATATTACATGTATAGGTTCTGGGTGAATTAGATATTACATGTATAGGTTCTGGTTGGATTATATATTACATGTATAGGTTCTGGTTGAATTGGATATTACATGTATAGGTTCTGGTTGAATTAGATATTACATGTATAGGTTCTGGTTGAATTAGATATTACATGTCTAGGTTCTGGTTGAATTAGATATTACATGTCTAGGTTCTGGTTGAATTAGATATTACATGTCTAGGTTCTGGTTGAATTGGATATTACATGTCTAGGTTCTGGTTGAATTGGATATTACATGTCTAGGTTCTGGTTGAATTAGATATTACATGTATAGGTTCTGGTTGAATTGGATATTACATGTCTAGGTTCTGGTTGAATTAAATAATTACATGTGTAGGTTCTGGTTGAATTGGATATTACATGTATAGGTTCTGGTTGAATTAGATATTACATGTATAGGTTCTGGTTGAATTGGATATTACATGTCTAGGTTCTGGTTGAATTAGATATTACATGTATAGGTTCTGGTTGAATTGGATATTACATGTCTAGGTTCTGGTTAAATTAGATATTACATGTATAGGTTCTGGGTGAATTAGATATTACATGTATAGGTTCTGGTTGGATTATATATTACATGTATAGGTTCTGGTTGAATTGGATATTACATGTATAGGTTCTGGTTGAATTGGATATTACATGTATAGGTTCTGGTTGAATTGGATATTATATGTATAGGTTCTGGTTGAACTGGATATTACATGTTTAGGTTCTGGTTGAATTGGATATTACATGTATAGGTTCTGGTTGAATTAGATATTACATGTATATGTTCTGGTTGAATTAGATATTACATGTATAGGTTCTGGTTGAATTAGATATTACATGTATAGGTTCTGGTTGAATTGGATATTACATGTATAGGTTCTGGTTCAATTGGATATTACATGTATAGGTTCTGGTTGAATTGGATATTACATGTATAGGTTCTGGTTGAATTAGATATTACATGTATAGGTTCTGGTTGAATTAGATATTACATGTATAGGTTCTTTGACAGTGAGGGCCCCTAGGTAACCGACTATTTCGCCAATCCATTTGAGCAACTCTGCTATCAATGGGCGGAATGGAAGAAGTGGGCGTGGTCAGAGCACTAGGCAGAGATCAAAAAGTATTTGGGGGGGGGGACCGTGTGATAGTCCAGTTTGCATATCAATAAGAACAGATCTGGGCGTGGTTGACAGTCATACAGTATTGAGTATTGACGTTTATCAACCAGCGAGAATTGGAGAAACTTTGTTACTGCTAACATATCTATGAGGATGGGGTAAACTTTGTTACTGCTAACATATCTATGAGGATGGGGTAAACTTTGTTACTGCTAACATATCTATGAGGATGGGGTAAACTTTGTTACTGCTAACATATCTATGAGGATGGGGTAAACTTTGTTACTGCTAACATATCTATGAGGATGGGGTAAACTTTGTTACTGCTAACATATCTATGAGGATGGGGTAAACTTTGTTACTGCAAACATATCTATGAGGATTGGGTAAACTTTGTTACTGCTAACATATCTATGAGGATGGGGAAACTTTGTTACTGCTAACGTATCTATGAGAATCGCAGAAACTTTGTTACTGCTAACATATCTATGAGGATGGGGAAACTTTGTTACTGCTAACATATCTATGAGGATTGGGGAAACTTTGTTACTGCTAACATATCTATGAGAGGATCGGAAAAACTTTGTTACTGCTAACATATCTATGAGGATCGGGAAAACTTTGTTACTGCTAACATATCTATGAGAATCGGGGTGTGAGGCTGGTTATTGACTGTCCTTAAATGAACTCTCCAGTACTAAATGAACAAAAAAGTACTATATGTACAAACCAATACTGATAAAACTAACCAGCACAGATATAACTCTCCGCTACTAAATGAACTAACAAATACTAAACAAACTACGTCATTTTGAAATGTGACGACATATAAACATTGCTACCGTTATTAAATTGCTGTGTTTAGATTGATTCTATTAATATAACAGTATCTTGAAATAGGCTGTCATTCTTGCTAGACAAGGAAATACAGAAATAAATTGAGGTTTGCTTCCCTGATGTATGTGTATTTGTGTGTGTTGTGTTTTTATATGTGTATGTGTGTTTATTTGTACTGTGTGTTAGAGAGTTTAGCCAGAAAAAAAAAATACTGCATACAAATAGTTCATAAATCAGTGTACAATCTAAGTATACTATCATACCAAAATGCTTAATATACACAAATATACAAAACATCATGCTCACACACAAGCATGGAAACGCTCTCTCTTTCTCTCATATAGGCTACATTATATATATAATCTTTACACACACAAACACATATATGTATGTGTGTGTACATGCGTGTACACACATAAATACCTTTATACTTACATGCTTGTTATAAGCTATACATTACAATTATTAAGCCTTATTTTTATTCAGTTCACACCTGACTGTGATTCATCCACTTATACTCCACTATAGGACAATCTCATGTTGTAACAGAAGACAGATTCAAACATGTTCAGACACCCTTACATGATGCATTTGATAGGCTTCCAACTTAATTCACACTTTAAAGAAAATTATAAACACGATTGAATACCGTGAATTTATTCTAGCTTGTAAAAAAATGTCCTTCTACTAAGTCATTTTTATATTATCTTGCTATTCTGTGCTATCGAACTAATCAAGTTGCTTGAAAAAGTATTTCTGCGGATGGTTGCCTGTTCCAGAAGTATTTCTGCTGATGGTTGCCTGTTCCAGAAGTATTTCTGCGGGTGGTTGCCTGTTCCAGAAGTATTTTTGCGGGTGGTTGCCTGATCCAGAAGTATGCTGCGGATGGTTGCCTGTTCCAGAAGTATTTCTGCGGGTGGTTGCCTGTTCCAGAAGTATTTCTGCGGGTGGTTGCCTGTTCCAGAAGTATTTTTGCGGGTGGTTGCCTGATCCAGAAGTATGCTGCGGATGGTTGCCTGTTCCAGAAGTATTTCTGCGGGTGGTTGCCTGTTCCAGAAGTATTTATGCGGGTGGTTGCCTGTTCCAGAAGTATTTCTGCGGGTGGTTGCCTGTTCCAGAAGTATTTTTGCGGGTGGTTGCCTGTTCCAGAAGTATGCTGCGGATGGTTGCCTGTTCCAGAAGTATTTCTGCGGGTGGTTGCCTGTTCCAGAAGTATGCTGCGGATGGTTGCCTGTTCCAGAAGTATGCTGCGGATGGTTGCCTGTTCCAGATGCGGCCACAGCGAAACGGTTAAATCCGTGGTGCTTAGAGGGATTGATATTATTTGGGATCACGAACTATGACCGTTGTCTGTGTATCTTATCAAAACGCTTCCTTTGCGGGGCGTAAGTTAAACGCTGAGGGCCTGGCATTGTCACCTCAGTTGCCTCCCCCCAAAATAATTACTGGTGTATGCCATTATCATATATTCATCAATCGTAGAATTATTTTTTTTAATTGAAAGCTGTTTTGTTACTACGGACCACATTATATGTATCAGTCCTATAATTTACTGTCCAGATTGTTGAAAGCTGTTACGGTGTGATGAACCAAAGTCACGAGCGAAAGCTTATCAGCAGGCATTGGTGAAAAGGCCATTTGCTAAGAAACTTCAAGCCAGCAAATGTCTTTCTCTATAACCAATTTTGAGATTTGGCTACTTTAGTTTTAACAAATGTAAGCTTCTGAATGAAATGAATTAACATGTGTAGATTCTGTAAGACATTTTTCTTTGTCAATTATTTTACTAACTCCCCCCCCCCCGTTGGCTTTTATTCGCGCCCGTGGCACAATACCTTTTAGCGCCCAGCCCCCCCCCCATTTGAACACCTTATAATATTGTATGTTTTATTCACCATTTGGCACCCTTTTGTGACTAGCGCCCGGGGCATGACGCCCCCTTGCCCCCATTCGCTACGCCACTGCTCCCCCCCTTTCCTGTCCCTCTTCCAAGTTTACATGGTCAATGCCAGAGATGTTCCAAGTAATGACCATGTAAGAACAAGTACCCAAGGTGCAAATACGATTACAACAGCTCGAGTGCAGGTACTTGGTAAAACAAGTGCCAAGCAACCCATCTCTAGTCAATGTGTTGTAATATTTTTATACTCCTGATCTGTAATTTATTACCTGTAGTTTATAAAAAATTTTCTTCTATTTTTATAACGATTCTTTTTATTTATTTTTTTTTTAGTGTAACCGTACAAGATGGCTTCCCTCCTTTTACAACAAATGAATTCTGCAATTGTACACTAAGTGAAGTTTTTTTATAACTTCTGGAAATAGATCTGGACTTTGAATGTATTGAAGTACTACTGAATCAGACTTTACCTACAAGTACATCGGTGATCAATGATGAAGCCTGTATTGGAAATAATCAAACAGTTCTATGTACAAAGGATAATTATTTATGGATTCATTACAATCTTTAGTTTTCTTGTCATTGTACCTTTAGGGGATTTGAAGGTAAGATTTCATCCATGTGTATCAATACAGTTACACAGTACTTACAGTATTATACATACTAGTGTTTATGTCATACTAGTGTTTATGTCCATATTTTTATTTAAAATGAGTGCAGTGCTAAAAGTACTGAAGTATGAAAGGTAACTGCCACCCCGGACGAACCCCCCCCCCCCATTTGCATATGCCACTGATTATATGTTTAGAGGCGACTTTAGCAGTACTCGGGGGGGGGTTAGGCGAGAGTCAATGGCGGGGCCTAGAGGGAGTGTTAGATGCGAGCCATAGAGCCTTTAGTATGGGCTACATGCCAGACCACCAACCACCCTCATGGGCTTTATGCCTGACCACCACCCTAATGGGCTGTATGCCGGACCACCACCATAATGGGCTGTATGCCGGACCACCACCCTAATGGGCTGTATGCCTGACCACCACCCTAATGGGCTGTATGCCTGACCACCACCCTAATGGGCTGTATGCCGGACCACCACCCTAATGGGCTGTATGCCGGACCAACACCCTAATGGGCTGTATGCCGGACCAACACCCTAATGGGCTAAATGCCGTGCTACTACCCTGATGAGCTGTATACAGGACAACCATCCTCATGGGCTAATATGTCTCTAATGATGTACAGCTTAAAGTGGTACCTCATGTATATCTTATATATTCTGTTTAATTTAGCCAAAGCCGTCATTGCTGATCCAATCGTGGCTTGAATTTCCGCTTCGCAGCTTCCGTTTTTGGATAATATAGCTCCAAGATATTTGAAGTTATGTACTTCTTCCAGCTTTGGATGGCTCATTATGATGTTTGAACTACTGGCATCTGCGGTGTTGACCATTAACTTGCTTTTCTCTGAGCTGATTTCCATTCCGTATGCACCCGCCCTATCTGAAGCTTGTCAGTCAGGTCTTGTAGTTCACTGTATCTTCCGGCTAGGAGATCTGGTACAGGGCTCATGTTAAAAGTCGTTCTTGTGTTTTTGGTGTAGGGAAGATGAGGCATAGGGTTAGCTGGATTTGGTTGCCGATAGCAAAATTTACATTTTGCGGCCATAGGCACAATGTCATGTTGGGGCCCTAGCAGTGTCACATTTCGGGCCCATAAATCAAACAAGTGTTGTTGCGAAGGATGACGATTGCAAATCGTGGACCCCTCCCCTAGTACTGTCTTACAACTTCCCCTTCTCCGACAACCTCCAACTGTTAAGTATTTTTAGGAAACGACAAAATTAAAAAATAGACACAAACAGATGGGACCCTCCGTACTCGCCTAGATGTCCCACCTAAACTAACGTCACCGCTCGTGTTGTATTGTCACGGGTTTTAGGAAATGGGGAAAGGTATGATTGTGAAGGGGTATAGTCATGAGCTTTTAATAAATGTTCAACTTTGTGATGATCCTTGTGTATCATTAAGGGCAAATAAATTATAGTATTACCACTATGGCGTGTACATGTTTGTTTATTGTTAAGAACTACTTAGCCAAGACATCTTAATTCTTCTTACCTGTACCCTGATCATTAGAGACACCTATCTAACTACGAGATCATCTAGAAATATACTTATTAAAGATGGTGTCAGTTTTATCGATGTATGTAAGCTCTGTTATTTATGTAGGAAAAATGACATTTAACAATAATGGGGTTTTGTTATTGAATACAAATAGAGACGATGGGAATGTGGAAGGGGGATCTAGCTATCCATTGTGCTAGATGTCAGTTCGAATAAAGGTTTCTTTATTGTACTGTGAGATAAATATACGATTTTTTTAAGCTATCAAATTGAACAAAAGTTTTAGTGTAGAAGTTAGTGAGCGTTTTTTTTTTCCTTTTACTTTTCACTGCCTATGTCACAAATGATTTATCATTTTAATAACAAATACAACAAATAAACTTCATATAAAACGAACTACGCGATATAGGCAGGTGACAAAACATTATAATTGGACTGTGCTTTGTGCTAAAACTTTGAAACTTGCTGAATTCAGTGAGTTTGATCACGTGGGCATATCATTTCATTGGGCATATTCCATCCAATAAATTTATACAGCTTACCACGATATGTATTTCATGCCCAGCTTTATGCAACAGACTAATGGGTAAAAACGAAGTGGACCTAATCATTAACTGGCCGGACCCCATGCCATGCCCTCCAGACCCCCAAGCTTTTGACCTTCCAAATCCCTTCCTTATCGATAGGGGTGGTGATAGTAAAGTTCCTTAAGCCCCCAAGGGCTCATAGGGGCAGTTGTAGTGTAGAATTCATCTGTTTCATTAACCTCGGCATATAAGGGGTTGTGTGGTTAGCACAACACCCAGCCGCCTTTACGCCCCCAACTTTAAGTCAGGTACCCATTTAAAGCTGGGTGGACTTGGGGACTTTTACCTGGGTGGACTTGGAGACTTTCACCAGGACCTGAAAAAATTCCAGGGTTCTCACTGAGGTTCGAACCCGAGACCTTCCGGTCGACAGTCGAGCGCTCTACACCACACGACCACCCGTCCCCAGGGGTGGTGGTAGCGTTACCCCTTTCCCTCTCTCCCCACCCGGCGCCTGTAACATTCAATAAAAAGATCGAGATATGTATGTATACTGATAGTTTACAATCACACACACACACAAACGCCAATGTGTGCAAATATTTGAAATACGACAAGCATTGAGACCTTTGAGCTACCAGTAGAATATATTATAATGCAATGAAAGTAGGCACAGTTAATATTCTTCATATAGGATTTAGGAGATGGGAACGTTAATAAGTAGAACTTTTTTTCGCCTGTATGTAGTAAGCAAGCTATAGCACCCTAGTATATATATATATATATATATATATATATATATATATATATATATATATATATATATATATAAGGAGAACTGTGAGGAGATTTAAAAGTTAACAATTGATCTATCAACTAGAGCCAATGGTAATAACTGGGATACCATAGTATAACCCTATAATCGCCCATCATTCATCCAGATTGTGAAAGATTTATAAGAAAATGTCTTTATGTTTTTCTTTTGTTATTTCTGAAATGAAATCAGTAGTGTTGAAAAAAATTAAGTCAATTCAGTGGAAAAACTGAAAAAAAATCTTAAAATTGTTTTTCATTTTATTTTGTATTACTAAATTCATTTTCCTGCTATGTATACGAGAGTTGTTTATTTTTAAAATATTCTCGAATAGTTTTTGTCTCCCTGCTGCACGCGATGTCCTAGTATTGATATCGTGATTACATCGAGTCAACATCAGTTATTGATTCCACGCTGGGTGGATACTGGATACAGACACTGCCAGGTGGGAAAGTAAACAGAAGAATCTTGGAAGCTGAGTTACTTCCCTCCTTTTGTTTAAAGAACAGTTGGTCTCACTGGTTCAAGAGATGTGATACGTTGAACATAATCTTACAGCAAGCTGGATCTAAGAGTATTTCAAGACATTAGTTTCTTACAGCAAGCTGGATCTAAGAGTATTTCAAGACATTAGTTTCTTACAGCAAGCTGGATCTAAGAGTATTTCAAGACATTAGTTTCTTACAGCAAGCTGGATCTAAGAGTATTTCAAGACATTAGTTTTGATCTTATAGTCAGTGTAGCTTATTTTTTTTCTGGATATAATTAGCAAATAACGACATCACCGCTTTTAGCTAGTAACTTTTTTTTTTGTTAACTTTTGCCCATCACTGGTACACATCCATCTATGTGGTCTTGGTTCGATCCTTTTGTCCAATAAGAACCCAATGCGGCTCCTCGGTTCAAAAAGTTTGACTACCACTGCTCGGGATGCAAGCATAGCCCTCGTGGTGTTTGATTTAAGACTGACAAAATATTTATAATAGTTGTTATGAGATCGATTTTTTGTTACTTTTTTTTTTAATTCATGTGTTACCATTTTTTGTATATATATATATATATATATATATATATATATATATATATATATATATATTAGGGCTGCTGATTAAACTGCGTTAATTTGCGATTAACGCGTCAAAAAAAAATTGCGATTAAAATTTTTAACGCAACACTTAAATGCGTTAATTTGACCAAATGCGGAAAGTTCACCAAATCGATAAATAACAGAATTTCACTCAACCATTTGAAGTTTAAAGTCCGTTCACTTATTGAGTAGATCTATCACCCACTCCCTGTCGCAATTCGCACATACCCTCACCCCCAGGTATGTCGACTGAAGCCCCACTTGTAATATATAATAAAGATGTTTTGGTTATTTAGCCCTTCGACAAGTAAACTCCTGCTCCCTTCCCGGTCGATGTAAAAAGAGAAAACTTTCATTCACTAGTTAACATTATATACTACAGTGTATTGGTGGAGGTACTATAGAGTATTGTTGAACGTATAATGAACCCGTTTATGATTAGATAAAAATAACGAGAATCTAGAAATTGTGTATAATTTTTTTCGCATAATTTTGTATCGTATTTTGATAGTATATTATCTTGCTCGTCTGCAACAGCTGAACTAATAATACATCTGTACCCGAGACAGTGGTTGTATTTTTCAGAATTATTGTGATACTGAGTTAAATTTTATATATGGCTGTTGATTTACTGCAATTAAAGCGTAATTTATGCGTTAAAAATGCGATTACATTTCTTAACACAAACACCTAAATGCGTTAAATTTTACCCAAAAGCTGTTTATTTCAGAGTTGCAGATAAAATAAAAAAAATCAGTAAATAATTCTATAACCAGATCAGACGAGATTTAAAAAAAAAAAACAAGAAAAAAAAAGACCCCCGTTTGTCACGTTTGCATAAAATCATATCAGCTATATGACCTTGAAATAATAGGATTGCCATTTCTTATTTCAAACTTATGACCCTGAATGATACAATTAATGAACATCTGCACGTGTTATAGTTTGATTGACAAGTGTCATGGCTTTGAAACAATGTAACTTGTGGTTGGTAAGTGACGTCATCTTTCTGCAGCTGTGTCTAAATGGAAACTGGGATGGGCAGGGGGGGGTATAAACAAAACCCGCGTTAACAACAAGGGAGCAAATACTTTCTTGCTATATTATTATTTTATGAAGGAAAGGCACAAATGGGATGCGTTCGATGGGAAGTGGAGGGGGATATGTACGACTAGTTTGAGTACAAACAAATGTATTATATTGTGTCGATTAAAATGTGCGTTAATTTGCGATTAAAATTTTAATCATGCGTTAATTGCGATCAATTTTTTTAATCGAACAGCAGCTCTAATATATATATATAAATGATCGAAATTAACGCATGATTAAAAATTTTAATCGCAAATTAACGCACATTTTAATCGACACAATATAATACATTTGTTTGTATTCAAACTAGTATGTAGTAATATCATTGCACAATATTGGCATAACAAACAAGTCAGTTTAAATTACGAAAGAGGTATAATTAATTCAGAAAGATTTATTAAACATTTGCACATATGTCTATCGATATGGTTATTGAGACCAGTTTATTGACATGTATTAATCACGTCCAGGCACGTCGAGAGGGGGGCAGGGGGGGGGTCATTGCCAGGGGGCCCGGCCGCCCCTACCATGTAAATTTTTTCACGACTTATGTTTATTAAGGGCTCCGCAATTGTTCCTGCCCTGGGGCCTGTGTTGGCTCTCGGCGCCACTGATCACGTCAAGTGATGCGAATTGTTTTATTTTTAAATTAACATCAATGCCAAACATGTCTTCTCTCGTTCGATTGTTTCCGAACTAATGACGTATGTCAACCGCTGCCCCCCCCCTTCCCTGTCATATTTTGTAACACTTCGCCACGCCTAGGTCTTGTTTACCCTACCCTCCACTACTGCACCTACCCCCACCACTTTCCACCCCCACCCCCCCCAAAAAAAAACCACACACGTCATTTGTGCCTTTTTCTTTCTTTAAATAATAGTATAGCCATTCTGTACTTGCTCCCTTATTATTAACGCGTTTTTTTTTTATTTTCCCTCCTCGCCCATCCCAATTTCATTTTTGACATTTAGCAGCCTCTCTCTCCCCCCCCACAAAGATGACGTTACTTTATTGCTTCCCAACCACCTTACCCCCTCTGTCCCAAACGATGGCACGTGCCGAACTATATTGCACGCGTCTACAGAATTATGTTCACTAATGGTATTCAAGGTCATAAATTAGAATTAAGAAATGACAATCCTATTGTTTTAAGGTCATATTGCTGTGATTTATGTAAACATGACAGTTTCTGTGTTCGGGTGTTTTTTCTTGCTTTTTTAAAAAAATGTAGTCTGATCTGGTTATAGAATTGGGTTATTTACTGATTTTTTCTGCAACTCTGAAATGCTAACATTTGGATAAAATGTAACGCCTTTAGGTGTTTGTGTTTAAAATGTAATCGCATATTTTTAACGCATTAATTACGTTTTAATTGCAGCAATTCAACAGCCCTATATACAATTTAACTCAGTGTCACAATTATTATGAAATATACAACCACTGTCTACTGTACAGATGTGTGCATAGCCTAGTTTAGACCATGTCTAGGCACTGTCTAGACACTAATTATAGGTGTCATGTATATGGAAATATTAATGCAGTTGCTGCAGACGTGACAAGCAAGATGCTGTATTGTCCAAATGCGATACAAAATTATGTGCAAAAAAAGGATGATACAAAATTTATAGCATCTCATTTTTTTTATCTAATTATAACCATGTTCATTGTACACTTGTTCTTTTTTTACCTTTAACAATACACTATAGTATGTAATGTAAACTAGTAAATGAAACTTTTCTGTTTTTACATCGACCGGGTAGGGAGCAGGAGGATTACTTGTCTTCATTTCATATTACAAGTGGGGCTTTTGTCGACATACCTGGGGGTTAGGGTGTGAGAGAATTGCGACATGGTGGGGTGGTAGATCTACTCAATAACTCAATGGACCATAACTTTAAATTGTTGAGAGAAATTCTGTTATTTTTCGTTTTTGGTGAACTTTCATCATTTTGGTAAAATTAACGCATTTAGGTGTTGCGTTAAAAATTTTAATCGCAAAATTATTTTGACGCGTTAATCGCAAATTAACGCAGTTTAATCAGCAGCCCTAATATATATATATACATATATATATATTACGGGCTGTAACACTTCTTGCGTTACAGATTGTGGTGAACTTTTAAATGGTGCATCCTAGCGTATTGGTATACCACACACAAGCAACAGGGCAGGAGTTTGGAGGCTCCATACTTACTGACAATTAACTTTTTTGTTGGTTTCTGTGTGGTCCCCTGGACAATGGTTTTTAAAGGAACGCATAAATATTTTTTTCGACGGCTCCAACGGCTCCAAGATTTATTTGATGAAAATTGTAATGTTACAATAATAACAGTCAGTGAGTGAGTCGGTGATTGAGTGAGTCAGTGAGTGTGTGAGCCAGTAAGTCAGTCAGTGAGTGAGTGGAGTCAGTGCACGAAACATTCCTCTATGCAGGCACGCCGAGAGGGGGGTCAGGAGGGGTCATTGCCAGTGGGGCCGCATCTGTAAGGGGGCCCGGCCGCCCCGACCATGTCAATTTTTTCACGACTTATTGTTTATTAAGGGGCCCGCAATGATGTCCTGCCCTGGGACCCTTGTTGGCTCTCGGCGCCCCTGCCTCTATGCACTACGAACCCTTGTCCTCGCATTAATTTGTGGCCTTGATTTACATGAATGCCTCGGTTACAATTGATATTTCAATATTTGTGTGAGTGTTCACTACACATAGTCAAAATGCAATATATATTTTCTTTCAATATTTGCGTGAGTGTTCACTACACATATTCAAAATGCAATATATATTTTCGTGTGTTGACAGATCAGATTTACAGATGAACATTGCTCCAGGTGTCTCCTGTACTCGGACTTTGACTTCAATGTCAACAATACGCCTGAGGCGACCTACTTCAGGATCCGTTTTGGTGAGCAGGAAGTCTGTGAGTACAGCATCGCAGTGTCGTCAGTCTTCTGTCTTATCTACCCCATCATCGCCATCCTCATCTACGTGTATCTGTACAGGAGAGATAACTCAAAGACAGATGAGAATAAGTAAGTTTTTACTGGAGTTATGC
The DNA here is from genome assembly GCA_021962125.1 of Bulinus truncatus. NCBI lineage: Eukaryota > Metazoa > Mollusca > Gastropoda > Planorbidae > Bulinus > Bulinus truncatus. The sequence goes on along the minus strand of JAGDYQ010000018.1, from coordinate 8,437,078 downwards.
TATTTTCTCAGAATCGTTTCTTAGCGTAGAAATGTGGAATGGGATGGAGGGCTCTATGCAGAGATATGTGAGGGCCTTAGGCGAAAGTAGGCCTGACCGTTGAGGTTTACATAGCATCATATTTAATAGACGTGCATATTGGGAGCAGTGGCAGCACTATGCAGTCGCCTAATTTACCTGTCAGTGAGAAAGATTCTGAATGTCAGCCTAATTATGTAAATGTTCTTGTCTATTATAATAGTCTGCATGTCCGAGCTTCATCCGCGTCATTTAGGATGTTAGTTGTACCATCAGGGCTATTTCAGACTCATCTATGTTGGCTTGGGAACACTGTATAAGGTCCCGCTTTATGGTGCTATAATTTGATTTTGTTAACAAATCAAAACTATTGGGATGGTGGAGGACACGGAGTTTATTGCTCAAGAAGGTGCTCACTTGCCATTGGTCAAGAAGGTGCTCATTTGCCATTGGTCAAGAAGGTGCTCACTTGCCATTGGTCAAGAAGGTGCTCACTTGCCATGGGTCAAGAAGGTGCTCACTTGCCATTGGTCAAGAAGGTGCTCACTTGCCATTGGGCAAGTTGACTTAATGGCCAGTTTGCCGATGTTTACCACTCTAAACCAGAAGCTCCTTTAGGAATATGTGGGACCTACGGCAAGTGTATAATAGGGGCCCTCCTACTCTGCTATTGAACATCGTTTTTGTTGCAATTAGAAGACACAATAATCTCCAATCGCATGGCCATCTCTGAGTCTAGGATGGCCGTCCTAGTTTCCACCCCCTCAAGGTCGCCACTCTTTCCACCTAACGTCAGGTTGTTATTTCCAGTTTAACCGACTTACTTCCGTATATCAGGCCTTGAACTTTGATTCCTTGACCGCCACTCTACCATAGATAAAAATTAAAAATTCATGTTCTAGATTTAATCTATGTTGAAGATGTTTATCATTTCTTTTGATTAGGCTTGATATGTCCCATGGCTTCTTCATCATCCATGTCGTCACTGAGCTGTGTGTAGCGATCCTGATGCTGGTTTCAGCTGGCCTCATATCTGCTGGGTTTCAACATATCTGTGATTCTCTGAAGGCTGCTGTAAACCTCAAGTATATAAGCAGGTTAGTGGTGATGCTGGCAGATCTGTATGTAATCGGCTGGAACGGGCAATCTTGACCAGAGCATTTGTTATTGATAGTCAAAATGACTATGCTAACCCCTCCAGGCCAAAGGTGATTTTTATACAATAGTGACCCCTTCTAGTAGCCTACTAGTTCCTATCAAATCGTATGCTATCAGTTGTGTTACATGCATCTTATCCAGGGTTATTAGAAATATCCCAGCAACACCTTCAGTGACAAAAAACACAAACTACAAACTTTGAGATGCAATATTGAAAATCCTTAATGGAATATCTGAATAGGATGTACAAATAACACTTATGTTCGCACGACCGGTGTATAACACAACTTTTCACTCCAACAACTGGACATCAACTAATTGTTCACACTGTCCAGCTACACACACAGACATGTAGCCACCACTCAGTCTCCAGTTACACTTTGATGATCTCCCCTGCATACACACACATACAGTCAAATTGTGACAAGGGTCTTGACATGGATTTTACTCAGGGCCTCCAAAGACTGCCCAGGGCCCCTAAAGACTCTGCCCAGGGCCCCCAAAGACTCTGCCCAGGGCCCCCAAAGACTCTGCCCAGGGCCCCCAAAGACTCTGCCCAGGGCCCCCAAAGACTCTGCCCAGGGCCCCCAAAGACTCTGCCCAGGGCCCCCAAAGACTCTGCCCAGGGTCCAAAGACATGACCACTACACTGGTCTTGACTCTATGTCCTATAACCTGTTAAAAAAATTGTTCAACCTAAGTTGAACACATAAAATCTTTGAAGGGGTCTGCATGATGTACACATGTTTACAATGTTTTATTGCCTTATAGACTTTATCAACAAATCTTTAACCAATTTACCCCAATTTAAATTTATTTCTAGCTGTTCAGATGCACAGAATTTTAGTGACTGGAGAAATTATGATGGAAGCAATTTCTATGCCAGTTTATCTGTGGCAACTGTAAGTTATTTGATTATAAATATATTAATGATAATCAGTGCTTTTTTTTGTGCCTGTAAGCGCTGGTACGGCACCTTTTTTAATGTGAGGAAAAAATTATTTTTTCTTGTATTTTAACGTTTATTATTAATTTATTTTATTATTAATTTGTTAAAATTGAATCATTTTAAAATAGTATCTTTGCAGTTATGATTTAGCTTGCATCGAGGTGCGAACTGGTAGTTAAAAGTTAGGCAATCCCTCACTGAGTACTGGCACCTAATTTTTTTTTTTACAAAAAAAGCACTGACGATAATCATAGGCTAACCCATGTTCACCATTTTATTTCAAATTTCAATCATTTTAGCTGAAAGAAAAATAAAAAAAAATGTGTAATATTTCTGTGGTCATATTATTAGAACTAGTGTTTTATTATGTACTTAGTTGTATAACTAAAAGCATTGTTAGAAGCAATTGTATAAATTGAAGCAACTTCTTGTGATAAATACAGTTTTATTTTAATTTTTTCTCAACTCTGACATGTTCAAAAATGAAAAATTAAGATAGAAAAGTAAAAAAAATCCACAAAAAAAAAAATTGGCCTTACCGGTAAGTTAAACTTGAAAGATATAAGAAAAAAATATAACTTCCATTTTTAGAAATTAATAAATGATTTTAATAAATGTTTAGCCTTGAAATAGAAAGAGTAAAAAGTGTGGCAAAAGTGGGCTATAGCTAAATTACAGCTTGCTTGGTGGGAGTTTGACAGGCAAGGGTCCTGAACTGTGCATCACCTCTTAATTTCTGCAGCCAGTAATTTGCGGGGGCCCCAAAAATGGATTCTGCATTTGGACTTAAAGTTATCATAATATTCCTGAAATAACATTAATTATTTAATTATAATCTAATCAAAACCGATTTTATTTTTATAAATGTCTAGTCATTAAAGCTATATATTTTCCAAATAGCCAACTGAACTTAACAATTTAATGTTAAAATATTATATGTATGTTTCCAGGCAGGTAGTTGGCTTCTTTTCGCCACATGGTTAATGCAAGGCCTCCTGGGATTATGGAAACTCTGGTGGCTCAACGTTCTACCTGTACTTCCATGCTGCAGCTCATCAGAATAAAACAAATCCTCCAATTTATTTTGAATTTAGTTATTTATATCCAAATGTAGAATGTGTTCATGTAAAATATCAGTTTGTAATGTTTGTTCATACTGTAAAACATTCCATTTTTCTAATTTATTTACTGCATTTATATTATTTGGAAACCTTGGCTTTTTGTTACCTTAATTAAATTATACAGAAATCGCCTTTTTCTCCAATACAATTTTTTATATATTTATATCAAAGTTTTGTCTTCGTTCTTTATGCTTAGTACATTTTTTATAACTAACCTTTAACCAGCAAAATATTAGAATAAATGAGTAGCCAATCAGTCTTAGGTAAAGATTGTCAATGCGTTTTTTTTTAAAATACATGACTGCAGTTTATCGTGGGCCCAGGGAACTGAAGCTTTCTGAGAGTCCTCATAAATCAGGCTCAGGTCACTGAAGCTCAGTGCATTGGTTTACGAAGTGGTTGCTACAACTAAATGGCTCTGGGGATGCTGGGGAAATATTTTAATGCACTAAACAGGGCAATAAAACGTAAATAGAATATATAAATATAAATGTAAGATCTCAATTTCTTTTAGATTATTTAAGCAAAAATGATGCAGAACTAAAAATGTTTAAGTGTACAAGTTGCTTCCATGTATTTTTCAGCGAGTTATCTTAATTCATGTTTCATTTTTTTTCTTCATGACTCATAACTATTGTAGTCATAAAAAAAAAACACATAATTATGTATGATGCAAAGGCACTACCAATATGACTAAGTGTTACCTAAATCAAAGTAACACTATAATGAAGAGTTTTAAACAAACACCTATATTTTTATAGTTTTAAAAATTAATTATAATGAAGAAAAAGTTACTGAATAATTATAAATATATATGGTGTAAGGAAGGGTATAACTGAATAGTTTACAAACGTTCTAAAGGACACACCCAGAGGAATCAAACTTTCATACCTGCTTCAATATCTGGTTGTGACCTGCATACATATATTTCTAATACACAGGTGAATTAATAATTTCCTAGATACATTGGATATCATGAAAGATCAATTTTACACCATCCCTTCAAAGTTATTAGGAAGAGACGTTAACTTTATGAGACAAGCTAATTGCACTCTTGAAGGTTTGTTTTCCTTCATTAAATGGTCACCAGTTTAATTGCCTCTTATGCTCCAATTTTTTTTTTTGTGGGGGATATGTAAATCTGTTTCCAAAGAACAATGTCTCAGGTGGTGCTTCAGTAGTAAGCCAGATCTACTTATAGTGGGGAAGGAGACAGGTGGTCATGTGGTGTAGAGCACTTAACTGTCTACCTGATGGATCCTGATAGTGACTTACACCAGGATCTGTAAAAGCTCAATGTTCTAAGTCCACCTGCTTTAAATGCAGAGGTTACAGAAACAGATGAATTTTACACATCTACCATGATAGGGGCTTCAAGGAACTTCACTATAGCAAGGGATTGAAGAAATTTGCTACAAAGTACCATCCCATTAATGCATTAAAGAATCTAAAATATTTTCTCATTTCGAGGACTTAACAAAAAAATAGATTTGCATGTTTTTTTCTCTTAGAAGCTGAATCTGACAAAAAAAATTCTATTTTCCTTACCTTCTTGATTTTAAAAATGTTAATCAGAAAATCTGCACTTTCCAATCCTAAACATCAAATTCTATAGTTCATGTGTGCAATGTCCATGTAAGGATGAGATGAAATCTCTTAGATCCTATAAACCACTAGTATAAACCCACCATAGCTTGATTTAAAAAATGTTCATCAGATAATCTGCATTTTCTATTTCTAAATATCAAATTCTATAGTTGAACATGGTCAATAAATAGAATCTATCAGTGTTAACCCAAAAATCAATAAATCACCATCAAAATAGATATGAATGAGTAGAATTGAATTTGATCAAACACTTATGGACAAGCCTAAGTAATAATAAATGTATGGCACAAATTAGTTTCATTTATGAACTAAAAAATAACCAGTGACTTATGATTTTGCTAGCTGTGAGGGCTTAAAGCCCATGATCCTTGTTACTGGTGAGGCCAATTTAACCATTAGACAACAAAAAAAAAATTGAAAAAAATCATGAATGAAAAATCAATGATTTATTTAATATCATAAGAATTACAGTCAAACTGTACAAATGAATTGATTGTGTAACCCAGTAGGTCATATTTTAACTAAGTATTTGGCTTTAAGAATTTTGTTTAGAAAAATCACACAATAAATTAGATTTGAAGTGATTATGACCAATAAACATCTCTACATAAAACTCGACATTACAGTTATTCACCTGAGCTATTTATTTTTTTATGCAAGAATTATTAAAATTCAATGCTAAGAGCGCCATTTTCTACTTAACATTTCTATGTTTTATGTAAGGAGAAAGATATGGAGATAAAAATATAACTGATATTACTGATAACTGATACAAATCATTTAAAGATGTTGGGGAAAAAAAAGTGTCAAAAAGATAATACAAAAATGTACCATTGGCTTATGACAAATCATTCTGCACTTGAGCACAAAAACGTACATAATGATGGTTTGAAAACAAAATTAAAAAACTATATGCATGGAACAATCAATGCACACAATGTAAACATATTCAATATTGACAATAATAGGTGGCTTACATTACTATCATAAAAAGTAATGAATTAAAAAAAGCAAGTTCTATCTTAATGATACAAACTAATCAAACGTTTAAAAAAAATAATGTAAAAAATAAATGAATTCAACAGCAACCCACCCTCCCACCCCGCTCCCCAATCTATTAAAAGTTTTTAACTTTCAATGCAATGGTTTTTCCTATCAACATGTTCATACTTGTCACTTATTTGTAGGAAAGATTCAAAGTTGGTTGTTTCAAGAAAAATAATTATTAATAAGTCTTGCTTCTAAAAATCTCAGCGTAGTGACACAATACCACATTCCATCAATTTTTCTATCTTAGCAGCAACATCTGGATTTTTCAAATGCCTGAAAAGGTTAGAAAAAAAATTAGAGTGCATAAAATTAAATAATCTGGAATGGGAAAATTCAAAACCACCATAATGACTAGAACTAATGTTTTATTATATACTTTGTAATATAACTTAAAACATTGTTAGAAGCGAATGTTAAAAACTGAAGCAACTTTTTGTGATAAATGAGTTTTATTTTAATTTTTTACTCAACTTTGAACTTAACTTTTTTAAATATTAATTCAAAATGTGCACTTAAATTTTTCTATGTTTTTTTCAAATGGTGGAAATTAATTATGTTATGTCTTTGGAAAGTTTATTATATGAATGATTTGTGAGTATGTATTGTATGCCCAGTGAATGCCACTCAATAAATTTAAATATTTAATCACAAAGCAACCTCATTTTGATAAACTTTAAACGTTAACGCAGAATAATATATGTTATTTGTTCTAGAGAAATGAAATATACCACACCCAATTACTAAGCACAATTCCTTTTGCTTTAACTTGACAATCAATAACCAAATGGCAAACACAAAGTTCTAAATCATGAGTGAGGCTAACCAGGATCTGATATCCCGACATAGTGTACTGGTGACTTATACAGTGGATTCCTAGGCATATGGACAAGCAGCAGAATGACTGTGCTGACTTCCTGGCTAGGTTTGTTCAATGCCCAGACGCTCCTCATGGGTGATGGAAGTAGCTCACTGGATGTCGCAAGTTCCAAGATGAGTTGAATGGGACAATGTGATGACAGGTAGAAATGTCGGAAGTCAATTAGAGCAGCAGTCAAAGACTGACCCGTGGTGGGGAGGCTAAGGAGTCTAGCATGCACTAATTGCCCAGTTTCACACTGAGAATTGACCTACTGAGTGCACTAAGAGATGTCGAGGCCTAAAGTTGAATCGTTATGCCACCACTGCTAAGTTGTTTAGGAAACTGGAGTGTTGTCTATTTGAGTGCCCTGAGCAAGGGGACCACATAATGGGCTAGTCATGAAGCTAACGATGAGAAATAGAGCGAGTTTGATCCGACAGGCTATAGAGACAAAGTCTCAGCACACACATAAACTGAGTTCAAAGGGAGAGTTCATGAATATGTAACTGACAGTCAGTTTAAATTACTTCTATTGTATCCTGTGCAAAGAATCACACATTTTCTTTATTCCTACTAATCAGTGTAATTAATTATAGCTAAAGATAAAAAAGATATATTCATAGGGTATACCTCATATATGCCAAATTCAAAAACATATGCTGTTTGCAACTAGACCCATGTTTCACCCTTATAAGCAATGCTACGAAAATCACAAATCAATTGTTAATTCACCCACAGATCTTTAACATTTGAATGCATGAGCAGAACATCTTCCATATTTGTTTACAATCTGAGTTCAGATCTTAAAGAATTTCTTATATTAAGTCTTTATAACAGCATTATTTCCCTTGATACTAGGCTGAAAAACAAACTTGACCAAACATTCCAAAATTTAAAAGCTGAAAAAAGAGACAGAATTCAAAATTTAGAAAAAGCACACACGACACATCTAGGAAACAAAACTTACTCTCTAGCAGCTCTAGGATCTTTGGACATCTGAGCAAGAATCATTTGCATGGCAGGGTCACTAAGTATCTGTTGTACTTCTGGATTTGACATAGCTTTCTGCTTAACAGCTTCCGGGTCTTCACTCTCTAACATCAAGGCTTTCCTGTATCCATCCAAAGCTTCCTTTATGTAAAAAAGAAAATTACTAGCTTGAAAATAGGACTTAACCCAATAATTTATTTTACTTGATCACTAAATAGAGAATTATTTCAATTAATATGAGCAAATCAAGAAAAAACCGATACTCATGCTGCAAATATCATTTATCTTTAAACTATTTGCCCCCGTAATTTACATGGGTGACCTCCATCCATCTTCAAATTGACAGACATGATTTCAAACATTTTTAACATTATCAGAATCCCTACAATTATTACAAAATTATAACTAAAAAAACAATCCCACTATCAATTTGTAATCCTTAGAATTAACTGTTTATACATGTAATAATATACCCATCATAATCATGTTTTTCAAAAACTTGCGTTAAATGTCACCTGCCCATGTAAAAATCGACACAAATAAAAACACTCATAGATTAATTACAACTCAATTGTGAAAAAGATGCTTCGTTTACCACTATCCTGAATTCCATAGTTTTATTTGGTAAAAATAGTAGGTTTAAAACTAGAATTGCAAGTGCAGTGGAATGATCCAAAAAAGTGACAATTTGTGGCATAGTTTGTTGGTAGATGCAGTGTTCTACAACATCAACGGACAAATGGTTCACTGATTTCCATATTTTTATTCACTAAAAATAGCACATTAAAAACAAGGAAAGTCCATCAATAAAACAAAAGAGGTGATTGTCTATATGGAGGATGCAAAGCATTAAAATTAAGATTCTTATAAACATTGAAAAAAGAACTTACAGCATTGTTTGGATCTAGGTCTAAAGCTCTCTGATATGCTAAACTTGCTTTAGTTGGTTCTCTCATAGCTAACAGTACAGCACCCTTTCGAAGATATCCTTTAACTAAAAATAAAGAATAAATATATTCAGAATAGCATAGTTTACCAACAAAATTGCTAAAAATAGAAAATATTTATCATTAAAATTTTTTTACAAAAACTTACTGAACTTGGGATCTAGTCTAATACACTCCTCACTATCTTTCAATGCCAAGGGAAATTCCATCAATTTTGTGTAACAAGCAGCCCTGTTGCTATAAATTTTGGCATCATCAGGATTACGTTTAATTGCTTCTGTGTAATGCTGAACAGCTAGGGGAAAATTTCCTGTTTTTTTTTTAAAAATAAAAATGTGTATATCAGTGTATTCATTCTGTGTAATTTATATCCTCATGGTTTATCTAAAATCTTCCTCATGCAATTAATGACGATGTTGAAATCTATATAATTTAAAAAACAAAAAAAACAAATAATATTTATCCGGTTGTTTTATAAATATTTCAAAATTAACAGACACACCACACTTAATGCAGTTCCACTTTTAGCTTTCTATACAAATTTCTGAAATTTCTTATGTATTCTGCTTTTTTTATAGCATTATCTATTACGATCATGAGCACTGTACGTAAAATAACTTTCCAAATCTTGAGTTAAGAAAGATAAAAACAAAATAACAGGCTGTTTGTTTAAACATTTATTGTACATATTACAACTTGAGAGCCTTTACAGAGAAATTTGTAACCCATCTTTAGAGAGTATAATTGTTTATTTAAACTTTTCATTGCGGAAGCGGATTTTAGACAACAATCGCAATAGGGCCCTAACTATGGGTGCGGATTTTTGACAACTCTTCACTTCAGCGATAACTAACTTCTATTTAATAAAATGTATACTTTTAATGCGTTTTTGTGCACCCACCCATTTTTCCCCCAAACTTTTTGCTCAAGCCCAAAAACCCTCAGTAATTGCAGGGTATCTCTAGTTTTTCTCCTACATAACCAATGGGTTAACTAAATTCTGAAAACAAAGAATATATTGTGGCATCACTTGGATGATTATTTTTCTATAATTTTACTGAGTGACCTCAAGATGTCCTATAATTCATAGTTTTTAAATCATCACTCTTTTTCCATATTAAATGTATCAATACCACTTAAATGTTTTTTTAAAGCTGTATCAAGACATTATGAGTTATTAGTCTGGTGCACCTTTGATTTCAGAAAGAACAGAGTAAATGCCTTAAAAGTAAATATATAAAAACAAAATTTCTGTGTGACTTAGAGATTTAAAAATTGAAGAATGACGAAGTAAGGAATTTAGTCGGAAAATAAAAACAAGTGCTTAGGTGCATGTCAAAGCAAATAATTCAAATGACTCCTTGGAAAAAAAGAACTGAACTTTTCATATAATAGCTTGTTTCTTTAAAAGTTCATTAAAAAAATAATTTCTAAATGCATAATCGGTTAAATGTATCCCCATTAGACAACACCAATAAACACATTTAACTTTCAAAGCAGCATAAATAAACGAAAGAGAAAATAGAATTGTTACCTTCTTTAAATGCTTGATTTCCTTTTTCTTTTTCTTGCAATGATAGCTCTGGGTTGATATAAGATAGACGGTCTCTCTCTTTAATCTTTTGTTGTACCTATTTTCAAATTAATTTTTTTTTAAAATACCAACTGAATTCTATTTTACTTATTTACCCTAGTAAAGAAAGATGTACATTTTAAAGGTGCTAACATATAAGAAGAAAAAAGAACATGGACCTTAATTAAATTTAAGCACGGACTGAATAACACCATTACATGTAAAACTTTGTTGCAATATATTCAGCACACTGTCACTGGGGACTTAGTATAATACACATGTACACTTATTAAGTGAGAGAAACAAATTGTTTATGATGATACTTTTGTTTTATGTCAGCCTTGGTAAAAAAAAAACAATTTGTGTAAAGACAGTGAAACTATGAAATAGAATGGAGTTTAGAGTCATACAGCCAACAGAATAGCATAATTAAATATGGGACAATAAGGAAAGAGACAAAAAGAAATAATAATTAACCAGTTTTACATAATAAAAATGATAAGATGTGCATTTGACATTGTGATGGAGAGAACATTATAGAAATAGAGCACCAGGTTCAATTCAGTTTAGTTTAAGCATGACACAGAAACTCATGGGTCTGCAAATCATCTTCAAACTAACTCACAAGAGGCTGTCCATATCTTAGCAAATAAAATGTAAGTACTTTGCCAGCAAAGAGAAATGTTGGATTAGTCTCAGAGACTGATTACTTCCAAGGAAGTAACTGCAAGTCAGAACAGACTATTATTTCACTAACCTAAACATACAGAATCATTGGCCAAGAAAAATTAAACCTAGGATAGTTGGAATAGTAAAAAATGAAAAAGTTTTCCCTACCTAAGGATTGCCATAAAAAGAAGGTTCTGCCCCTCAACTAATCAATAATATTATTCAGACTAGAAACAACACTCATCAATTACCTATTTTCTTGACCAGTTTACAGTTGTAAATACACTAATGATGAAAATTTCACAGTAAAAACATTATACATCAATGCAGCAAGTGTAGTGGACATATTAGCAAATTATATGCTTTCTTATCAAACTGTCTAAGCAAAACTGCAAAGCCCCCTTTTAATATGTGTAAAATCTTACCTCTTGAGCTTTCTTAACAATATCTGGCTGCCTGTGTTCTGTTAAGCTTTTATTGTAATAATTCAAGGCTGCTTCAAGGTCATTCTTTTTTAAATAAGCAGCAGCTATCCTTGCTAAAGCCCTAAAAAAAAATTTTATTTGTCAATAAGATCTAATTCAAGGAACAGGAATTAAAAAAAAAATATTAAGATGCCATCTCAGCAAAATTATATCTATTTCAACATGGTCATTAATTGCATAAAGGAAGATTTTAGATAAACCAAGAGGACATAAATTACACAGAATGAATATCGCAGTTTAAAAGTTCAACTATTGGCTAAAAAAATTAGACCATAATTCGTCATAATAGCTTTGTTGTTGAAGTAATGGACTTATCCCCATTGTTTAATAATAACAAATATGGCAGCTGTTAGAAGGAGTGAACCAAACAAAGATTCTCATTCTGTATTATTTATATTCTGTTGGTTAAACATACATTTTTTAAAGGCACAAACCATTTTAATAAAATGGATTATCCAGTATAGCTATAAATCCATCTAGGAAACAGATGGTTAAGTAGTGTACCGGGTTGACAATTTGAGGGCCTGAGGTTCAATTCTCTGTGAGAACCTATGAAAGTTTACCAGGTCTCGCAATTAGTTTTAAGTCCTCAACTCCATCCACCGTTAAATAAGTACCTGACCAGTTAGGGTTGTAAATGCAGCTGGGTGTTGTGCCAGCCACATAATCCCACAATATTCAGTGGCTAAAGAAATGGATTCTACACTTTATTTGCCCATAAGGGAAAAGGAATTTTATGCCATCTAATCATTGCAATGTCAAAAGACAAAATAAAATTAATAGTACCTATGTTTTAATAGAATTATTAAACATATAAATTTAACGTAAAATGGTATAAATAATATGAAAAACTTTTCCATTTATTACGGTAAACCCTTAAAACCCACCAAACAAATAAAGAAATGTATTTAGTAAATTAAATCAAAGTGTACTAAGATATAAAAATAAAATGTTAATAATGAACCCACTTACTTTGCAATAGATTTAAAATCAGCTCGGTTTTCTCTGCCAACATTCACAGCCTCTTCGCAAGTTTTTATACATTCATCGAATTTACCTTGTTCAAAATACACAGCTGTAACAGGCAACAAAAAAGAACATCCATATAAATAAAAATGTAAACAGTATTCACACTATTAATTATAACTCCGAAAGTTCTTCACCAATTGTCTTAAAATTTACACACAAAATTGTAGAAAATTACTTGGCGTGTTAATATATATAGTTTATATAGACATCACATCTATAATATTTAAAAAATATTTTTCAATCGATCGGTTTGGTAAAATTATTTCTTCACTTTACTTTTTGTTTAAAACCACGGTAGGTAATTCAAAAGTCACTGAGTGCTAATTTATATATCGTCAGTATTTGTTTAAAAATAAACCGATCCGCTGTGTGCAATCTAATAGTTCAATATTTTGTTTTAATAAACAAACAGTAAGGTAAAATAATTCTTTTTACTTTAGTTTAAAAATTATCATTTCGTTAGTAGTTTTTTTAATCAAACATGTCAACAGTACTCACGCTATTAACTATAACTCTGAAAGTACATCCAAAAGCACTACATTAAGAAACAAATTTCGAAAACATGCTGTAATCTATAGAAACGTTTTTCCTTTGTTTATAGTTTAAAATGACTGATAATTATTTGTCTTTTTTAATAAACTCAATTAGAAACAAGGGCATTCTCAATTCTTACTATTACATTACACAGGGCAACGCTTGGCCAGGTACAGCTAGTTTTATATATATTCTCAAATATATTCAAATAAATAAAGTGCATTCATTTCCTATTACAGTCAAATAATGGAAAAACCTTACCTCCTTTGTTGGTGTACAGTGTTATATTAGTTGGATCAAGCTGCAATGCAGCATCATAGTGCTGAAGAGCCAAATCAAAATTCTTTTGTTTATAAGCAGAATTTCCTTTTTCTTTTTCTTCAACAGCCTGATATAGAACAAATAAAATTCTTACTAAGTAATATTGCACCTACTAACTGACATGTCTTAAAAACATAACAGCTTTAGTAGCTATGCTGACCTGTTTACCAACTATATTTCAGTACAGAATAAAAAAAAGATACCTTTTTTTTTAAAAAAAACTTCTAAATCCCACACTAAATGATAAGCAAAGAAAGTAATGGACAGGCAACAACGTAGCAACCTTACTCAATATTACACCACAAGGAGGAGCCGAGAGACCTCTCTATGACAGTGTCCCAATAGTCCCCCAAAGACAAAAACATGTTCAAGGTCAAATGATGATGAAGAAAAGAATTTAATAAAGAGATCTAACTCGCTTGACAATAAGGTCTAAAAAAAATTAAAACCACAGCACACATGCAAGCCATCTACAATCTATGCAATAATCCTAGTTTAGGCTTCTACTTTCGTTTTTGTTTTGTTTTTTTTTTAGATTTATTTACCATGGAACTAGTGAGAATCAAGCAAGTCCTTGGTTTATAAACATGATTATTAAGAGCAATGCAGCCAAGCTATTTAGAAACAAATAATGGTTTAACAATATCTAAATGCTACTAAATCTATACTGTTTTCTCAAAGTTGTCAAAGGTATATTTAACATTAAAAATGTTTTCACAAGAATAAGAGAAGACACATTATTGGATCTGTTTGCACTTAGCAACCAATAACAATGCAAGTTGCAGTTCTGTATGTCTATACTTATAAATGCTTGGACTTTAACATTCTCTAATTTTTCAAACAACCTGATACTCAAGTAAAAAAAATAACCATGGAAAGACTTAATTTTTACTGAAAAATAAAACAATTGAAAGAATATGATTGTGACAGAAAGAAAAATATTTTTACCATCAAACTTAATTTGAGCTTAGTAAAAGATTACAAAGCGTTGAACATTTTTATATTGAAAAGAAACAACTTTTGAACAAATTCTCTGCAAACAAATGTTAGTTTTCTAATGTTGTGCCCAAGAGTAAAAAAAACGGAATGTACATTTAGTCAGACCCCTCTTAAGGTGGGAGTACACAAGAAACCAGTCATGACATTAAAAAGTTTGTAAATAATGTAAATCAAATTTTCAGAAAAGCTACCTTAATACACACTCTATAAAATCATATATATAAAAGATAAAGGTGAAATAAAAATAAATCTGATTTTATAGGTATTGAATTTTTAAAAAATTCATGTAAATAAAATAGTGAGGTCATTGTTCCATCAGTTTCTACTTAACTATTGATTGCGTATTAGTTTTGGAATATAGTGGCATGGTTATAGCATGAACAAAGAGAAATAAAATTTATTGAAAAGTTTTTTAACAGCCAAGTGTCTAAAATGTCGCTATGTTCAGGAATATTTTGTCATATTTAGATACTTGTAATTGTTTTAAAAAAAGATGTTTCCTTAGTTCATGCTATAGGTACATATCTAATGTAGCTGTACAGAAAATTTCATGCAAATCAGATTACATTTAGAAAAGTTAGCATAGAGTTTTTAAGAATAATAATATTTTTAGAAAAATGACAATGAACATTTTTGGCTTAAAAAGTTATATTTTTACACTAAAAAGCCTCAAGAACACAAGGAAAGCTTTTAGATTAGATTTGGACTCTTCTCAGCTGAATAGCTGATTTCTCCAATCTCTTCTGTTCTCAAATCTGGGAATTGTCATCCTTTTCTAAGCACAATCGATCGCATAATGATAATGTCCTTCATAAAAATCAATTGCTGATTTATGAAATGTATGCACAAATTGTTTTATAAGGAATTTGTTCATTGGCATAATTAATTGATATTGCATCTTCTTTAGACTTCTTATTACTACACTGAAATAATAATTTGCTCCCTAAACATTCTTTTTAAGTCAACAAATTCACTTTTCTAAAGAAAATGTAGTTAACTGAATTGAATTTAAAAAAATAATAATATATAGTGATTTTCTTTTATTATCCTGTGCCCATAGTTGTGCATGAAAATAAACAATAAAGCTGATTATCATAATAAACAACAAGCAGCAGCAAAGTCATTAGTTAGAATCTTATTATCATGTCTATGTTATATGTACGAATGGTGGATGAAAAGCATATAATATAGAATAACTAGAATACAATATAAATATTGAACAAGTAACCTATTAACATGGATTCTATACATCTGCTCTAGTCAAAGTTTAAAAAAAGGGTCTTTTTTTGTTTTTCATTATTGATTTGTCGTTTGAAACTGACACATGGGCTAATAGACTATTAGATAGTGCAATTAGGCCTATCCATCTTCTCAGAGTCGATCTGTTTATTTTAACTACTATCTTTAAACAAATATCGTAATCAATTACAGCGTGCATACCCACTTTGAATAATTATATTTATGACACTGAAAAAAACAAGCCACTAACCATTATTTGTATAATAAAGCCGGTAACTAAGTTTGTAAATCCATTTATGACTAAGCCTAAGGCTGAGTAAAAGCCTACATTATGTACGTTAATTTTACAACGTACTAACAAATGTTCTGAATATTGTAAGAAATCATACCATTGTTTATTTCAAGAGTTAAATTATGTAAGGGAAAAAATTATTAAGATGGGGAAACGTTCGATAACACTCATTTCAACATACCTTTTTGATAGCGTCCGCCATGGTTAAGAAATTTCTGGCAGCATGCGATTTCTAGAAATTATGCCCCTTGACCTGCCAGATTTTTAATAAATGTTCAAACATGTATAATAAAGTCCAATAATTTTGTACCAAATAAATATCATAACAATCTTGTAAAGTGTGTATCTTATTAGACCGACCATAATATTACACACGATCACAAAATGCTGGACCAGTAAATTCAAACTATTTTTTAAAAAGTAAATCATCTTCTGGAATGCTTATCTGGCTTTTCAAATTACGCATGCGTGAACTCCTGATGTTACTTTCGATTTCAATGTTTTTCCCAATACCAGGTTCGAGAATCATCACGAAAAGAAAGTTCCGTTTGTTGTGTATCTGCATATCTGCATTCTAGACCCCCAAAGTTTTAAACCCAGCACCACCCCTCCCCCAAATAGAAGCTACTTTTTGAATTGAAAATGACTTAAGTGTTATATAGCTACAAATGAAACCCTTAAAGCCAGATTAGCCTATCCCACGTAGTGCGTTGGTATGAGAGTATGAACGAGCTATGTGTGTGTGTGTGTGTGTGTGAGACGTTAGGGTGATTTTAAAAAATGCAATTTAATATTGCATTGTTGTTCAATTTTTTCCTTTTATATTCCTATATACTCATTTCAAATTTTATTGAAATTGAATTACATTAAGAGGTCGCTCATTGAGACTGAAGTTTATAGTAGGCTATTTTCTTTAA
>JAGDYQ010000018.1:8401649-8419820 GCA_021962125.1 Bulinus truncatus | reverse complement strand
ACAGTGTACAAGAGTTAAGCAGTGTACAGCAGCAGTGGCTGCAGCAGTGTATAAAGAGTGTACTGCAGTGTACAACAGTGTACAGCAGTGTACAACAGTGTAAAGCAGTGTACAGCAGTGTGCAACAGTGTACAGCAGTGTACAACAGTGTGTACATGATCGACTGTCAACCTCAGAGTCCTGTTCTCGATCCTCGTAGAGAACCAGGGGAATATTACCAGGTTCTGGGGAAAGTTGTTTAAACTTCCGTAAGAGGAATACTACTAGGATTCTGAGGAATGTTGCTTTAAGCTTTGCAGAAGGGAGTCTTACCAGGTTCTACGGGAATATTGTTTGAAACTTCCATAAGGGAGTATTACCAGGTTCTGGGAGATGTTGTTTAAACT
This sequence comes from Bulinus truncatus, assembly GCA_021962125.1. Taxonomy (NCBI): domain Eukaryota; kingdom Metazoa; phylum Mollusca; class Gastropoda; family Planorbidae; genus Bulinus; species Bulinus truncatus. The sequence continues at coordinate 8,419,434 of JAGDYQ010000018.1, read as the reverse complement.
TCCACTAAAGGGGAATATTACCAGGTTCTGGGGATCGTTGTTTAAACTTACATAAGGGAATATTACCAGGTTCTGGGGAATATTTATTTAAACTTTATAATGGAATATTACCAGGTTCTGGGGAATGTTGTTTAAACTTCCATGCTACCGGGAATATTACCAGGTTCTGGGGGGAAAGTTGTTTAAAATTCCACAGGTCCCGCCAGCTTTAAATGGGTACCCTGACTTGAGTTGGTGAAGTATTGTTCGGGCAGGGCGTTATTGCTCCCCCTCACAATCCCTTCTTATGCCGATGTTAAAGAAAGCAGGTGAAATCTGTTCAAATACCCCGATGGCCGTGAGGACTAAGTGAACATAACATTTCATTCTTTTGAGCGGTAGTTTCATTGTTTCAGAGGACCCCACGACTACAACTAAAAGAATTATTTAAATTTTGCAGCTTAAGTTACTATTTTTACAGCAGCTCAGACTGAAAATAGGAAAAAAACCCATAAAGCTAAAAAAAAATTAATCAGGTCAGCTAAATTCAGCGTGTACTGACAGATGTATTTTATTTGTTTCATGGCACTGTCAAAAACTTGGACTTTTAATATCTGCTCCGTGTAATACTCGGTGTTATTTGTATAATCTATTAGATATATAGTAACAAGATACTTAACTGAATATCTCTGGAAATACAATATCATCTTAATAAACGTGTGTAATGTTGGGTATATTTGAAAAAAATTTTTTTTCAAACGCATCGGTTTCATGAATTTTCTGGGAAATAACTTAAAGCTATAGTAAAGAACAAAAGGTAGCAATAAAAAAATAATTTGAATGGGGATATTTACAACCACACACACACACATACACATACATACAAATACAAAGTGATTAATTTAATGAGATAACGAACTAAAATAACCAGTAGACGAAGTACGAATTTGCGCTTTCTTGTACTGTCATAAATTTAATAATACACACAAACACACACTTATAATAGCCCACTTTATGGTATCAACATTTTAGACGTGACACTATGATATGGTGCAGTCACAACATAGTAAACACCACACTTTACACGGCGTGCCATAGAAACAAACCTGAATGATATTTAGAACTACTCTTCAGAAATTTTGATTATCCTTTTTGAACTTTACACATGCGCATTTTGGTTATGTAACGATACAGTATGATGTATTGATTATCATTAGTTAGTTTCACACATATAGTTCCTTACAGACGGCCTAACTTACATACACTCAACAAATATAGTTCAATACATACAGCCCAACCTGAACCCATATAGTTCATGCTTACACAGACCAACGCCTACACGTCAACACATATAGTTCAATCCATTAAAGACCAACTTACAACACATATAGTTCAATGCATACAGCCCAACATACACACTCAACACATATAGTTCAATACATACAGCCCAACACATACACCTCAACGCATAGCGTTCAATACATACAGCCCGTCACATACACCTCAGCGCATATAGTTTCGATCACATAAAGCCCAACTTATGCACCTCAACACACCTGATTCAATACACACAGCTCAACACGTCCACTCAGCTTCATATGGTTTCAATACATCCACTCAACACACCTCAACTTTTACCTCAAGTTCAATGTATACAGCTCAAACATACACCTCAACATATATAGTTCAATACATACAGCCCAGCACATATACCTCGACACATATAGTTCAATACATACAGCTCAACACAACACATATAGTTCAACACATACACCTCAACACATATAGTTCAATACATACAGCTCAACACATACACCTCAACACATATAGTTCAATACATACAGCCCAACACAACATATATGGTTCAATACACATACAGCCCAACACATTTTTATACACCTCAACACATATAGTTCAATACATACAGCCCAACACATACACCTCAACACATATAGTTCGACACATACACCTCAACACATATAGTTCAATACCTACAGCTCATCACTACATATATAGTTCAATACATACAGCCCAACACATACACCTCAGCACATATAGTTCAATACATACAGCCCAACACATACACCTCAACACATCTAGTTCAATACATACAGCCCAACACATACACCTCAGCAGATATAGTTCATTACATACAGCTCGACACTTACACCTCAACACATATAGTTCTGTACATACAGCCCAACACAACATATATAGTTCAATACATACAGCTCAACACATACACCCTAACACATATAGTTCAATACATACAGCCCAACACAACAGATATAGTTCAGTACATACAGCTCAACACATACACCCTAACACATATAGTTCAATACCTACGACCCAACACATACACCCTAACACATATAGTTCAATACATACAGCCCAACACATACACCTTCAGCACACTTATAATTCAATGCATGCAGTTCAACTCAGCAGAGGATTGTATTTATGTGAGTCAGTTTACAACGGTATACCTGTTGGCGAGCATCCCTATGAAACTACCAACTTACATCGTAGACCAACTAGATTTCACCAGTCAGTGTCACCAGGACGTCACACTGCAGAGTAAGATAAATGGGGAAATAACACACGGTGAAACAAACTGGCACGATTAGATGCTAGGCCGGGTAAAAAAACAACAACTGCGGGGTGGGGGGATCAGCGGATTGTACTATTTTTGATGTACTAATCTCGTAACTAGTGTAATGGTCGGCAAATTTATAGTTAAAAGAGCCAAATATGAACATTACAACAATTATAAAAAAAATTGGGAGCCAAATCTGCTTGTTTAGTAAACTTTTATTACACTAAATAAGTTGTACACTGAACGAAACTAAATGCCAGAGCCGCAATTAAGGAGCCAAAGAGCCACATGTAGCTCCGGAGCCGCACTTTGCCGACCACTGTACTAATGGAAGGAAAAGTGTGGGGGGTATATCTTTTAAATAACAGACTGAGGTCACCACAGACGAACTATACTAGAAATTTCATTGTGATGTCATTGTGATCTCATTGTGAGTCATTGTGATGTCATTGTGAATTGATATGTAAAAAAAGGAAAGCCTGAACCCATTGAAGTTCAACTATAACAAAAAAAAAGATCTTAAAGAATATTTCTAACATTAGGACAAAATTGCCGAGACTTGAGTTCCAGTGATGTCCATGTAAGCCCACCCAGCTTACAAGGGCGTAGCCAATATTTGTTGGGTAAAGTGAAAAGTAGCTGGACAGTGTACTAGCCACACAATCACATAGAATAGGGGTGGCTACAGAAACAAATAGGGGGTCGGATGGCCGTGCAGGTGAACGCTCGATTATCGACCTGAGGGTCCCTGGTTCGATCTCCAGTCAGGACCAAAAAGGATATTTCAGGTCAAGGCTTGAAGTCCCCGATAGGCCTCCCGTGAGTGCCTCCATGCCCATAGCACCATCGGCTATGGTGAAGGAGGGCACTGCAAAAACCATTACAGCAGTGGTTTATAGGATCTGAGAGATTTCATCTCATCCTTACAGGGACATCACACACAGAGAAAAAGATTAACTCTACTTTCTGTATAGGCTTTGTAAGGGAAACTCATTTTAATACTAAGGTTTTCTATTATTGATCAGTTCTTTGCTCTTTAATACTTTGCAAATACGTAAAGTTTTTGTGGCCAGTTTGGCTGCCAGTTTGTTTCATTTTTCAATCACCTCTGAAATACATTTCTAGTGAACTTTCCTTTCCTGTTATATACATAAATGTTCACAGTTTAGTGATGCAACGGGTCATCGGGGCAGATGAAGTGTAGAATTCATCTGTTTCTATAACCTCGGCATATGAATGGGTTGTGTGGTTAGCACAACGCTCATTTTTCAATCACCTCTGAAATACATTTCTAGTGAACTTTCCTTTCCTGCTATATACATAAATGTTCACAGTTTAGTGATGCAACGGGTCATCGGGGCAGATGAAGTGTAGAATTCATCTGTTTCTATAACCTCAGCATATGAATGGGTTGTGTGGTTAGCACAACGCCCAGCCGACTTTACTCCCCCAACTTAAAGTCCATTACCCATTTAAAGCTGGGTGGACTTGGGGACTATCACCAGGACCTGAAAAAATCCCAGGGTTCTTAATGAGACTCGAACCCGGGACCCTCCGGTCGACAATCGAGCGCTCTACACCACACGACCACCCGTCCCCTTTATTATTTATATGGTATCTCCCTATACACCATCATCAGTCGATTTTCCTTTCCAGATCCAAAATAAAGTTTCCGGAGGAAAAAATAATAATCAATAGTCACTGTACTCTTACGGAGATAAGAGGTGAATCATGTCTGTAGGTGTATTCGGGTGTATGTCAGGTTATGTGGATGTTTGGGAGTATATGTGGGTGTATCTGGGTGTATGTGTAGGTGTATGTCAGGTGTATATGAAATGTATATTCGGTGTATGATGGTGTTTGTGAGTGTAACTGATGGGTTAGGGGTGATAACAAAAAAAATATTTTTAGTGAAACCACTTTGCAATCGAGGAACTTTTATGTGTAATTTAAGAATATCAATTGGGGAACTTTTATGTGTAAATTTAAAGAATATCAATTGAAGGGACTTTTATGTATGCCATTTAAGAATATCAATTGAGGAACTTTTATGTGCAAGTTGAGAACATCAATTGAGGAACTTTTATATGTAATTTAAGAGTATCAAGTGAGGAACTTTTATGTGTAATTTAAGAATATCAATTGAGGAACTTTTATCTGTAATTTAAGAATATCAATTGAGGAACTTTTATGTGTAATTTAAGAATATCAGGTGAGGACTTTATGTGGGAATTTAAGGATATCAATTGAGGAACTTTTATGTGTAATTTAAGAATATCAATTGAGGAACTTTTATGTGTAATTTACGAATATCAATTGAGGAACTTTTATGTGTGGTTTAAGTATATCAATTGAGGGACTTTTATATGTAACAATTTAAGAAATCTCTAATTGAGGAACTTTTATGTGTAATTTAAAAGAATATCAATTGAGGAACTTTTATGTGTAATTTAAGGAATATCAATTGAGGGACTTTTTTATGTGTAATTTAAGAATATCAATTGACGAACTTTTTTATGTGTAATTTAAGAATATCAATTGAGGAACTTTTATAGCGTAATTTAAGAATATTTCAATTGAGGAACTTATATGTGTAATTTAAGAATATCAATTGAGGAGCTTTTATGTGTAGTTTAAGAATATCAATTGAGGCAAGTTTTTATGTGTAATTTAAGAATATCAATTGAGGAACTTTTATGTCTAATTTAAGAATATCAATTTAGGAACTTGCCTGTGTAATTTAAGAATATCAATTGAGGAACTTTTCATGTGTAATTTAAGAATACTCAATTAGAGGAACTTTTATGTGTAATTTAAGAATATCAATTGCATATTTGATTTTTTTCAAAAAAAGTTCCCCCACCTCCTCCTTTTTTCGGAAGAAAGAAATTGAAAAAATATTACTTTTTTCAAAAAAAAAAAAAGAAGTTTTTTTGGCTCAATTCAAAAGAGTAATAATAATATTTAAGCAACATGTATTAACAAATAAGATACAGAACAGTTAGTAATATGTACTGAATGTTTAAGAAATGTAATATTAAAACATATTTTTCCTGTGAACTTCAAATTTTTAAAAATTCCAAAGTTCTCGATTTTGCATGAAGTTCCCCCATCAGTTTCACATCATATTCTTTGCATTTTACCCTGATGGAGTGACTGTAAACGGTTCATTGAAGGACGTCTTCATTGTAGTGTTTGCAAATACTGGAATCAAACATTTGTTCATACATAACGACGCAGATGTAAGTTGCAAGCAGGTGCCAGGATGTTGCGCCGCTCTGGTGTCAGAAGTAATGCTATATACTATGTTTCCCATGTGGGTTCCATCTTTTGCCCCTAGTGTAAATTTGGTGGTTTCTTCCAGCTGATGCGATACTTAACTGTGAAGTTGTTTTTGTAATGACGATATGCCTGACGTAATTTCATAAAAAGAAAATTCGCAGCATGACATGTTTCAGAAGAGAGGTCGAGTACATGGTGCGTGACCGTCAATATATCGTGGCTACTGAAAGGCCTTACTCAAGACATCATCCTGTATAGGCTTTACAATCCCAGCAAACGACCAGCATTTACTGCGGTCGTGTCAGTATATTATCTCGCATAATACGTTTCCAAGCATCCCATGATTCATCAATTAGCTGATGTAGTTCCTTGTGAATGGCCGCGGCAGAACCACTCTCACATTTGAGAAAACCAAGTTTGATTACGGTTGTCATATTTTTCAGCAAACCTACTTGATACTCTTCCCCTTCCACTCTTTTACCATCAAACTGGAGACAATAGGGTTCTTTGCTTTTAAGTTTTTGAGAAATTTTGGTTTTCATTTTCCGTCCTTCAGAGATTACTCGTTTCCAAACACCCGCCTGACTTGGAACCGGCACATCATAACTCTGTTCAGCAATGGTTGCAAGAACGTCATATGCTTTATGTGTAGAAAGGTTGTTTTTCATTACTAGCAAACCCGCTGTTGTAGTGCTTGCTCTTTGGTATTTCGGTTTTCATTCAGGAGAAGATGACGTGGAAGAAAAGTTTGTCTAGTCGGTTGAAGAAGCAGAGTTTTCAGAATCCGAAGATTCTGAGACAGTTGTATGTGTTTGTGTAGGTTATGAGACAGCTGTATGTGTTTGTGTAGGTTGTGAGAAATGTGTATGTGTTTGTGTAGGTTGTGAGACAGTTGTATGTGTTTGTGTAGGTTGCGATTGAGAAGAGCTGGCTTGAGATTGAGTTTTGGATAGTCGGATTCGTTTTCTTGGGTGGATTGATTCTAAAAGGGCTTGTTTGACCGTTGAATAACCAATCTTTCCTCCACTCTTAACTTACCTCTGGTAGAGCTCTTTATCCTCCTTTTCCATTTTCCATTAACGTTGGTGACATCAAATAACTTAGAAAGTGTTGTAGTAAATTTATCAGACGGTTTCTTTTTGTTTTTGTCATATAAATCAAACAGACAATTGAGTTTCTTTCTGATTAGTGCGCTGGATAATAGTGGAAAGTCTATGATTTCCCTCAAGAGCAGTTCTATATCAGTAATCATAATTTTGATTCGATCCAGTCGCCGTTTCTTGCTATTGATCAGAAAAGTGAAGTTTCCAAGAATTTGACGGTTTGGGGGCATCCGTGTGAGATTGATTAGCTTTTCAACAGATGGAATTCTCGGATCCCTATTCTATTTAGAAGATGAGGGAAGATGCCTTGTTTATAAACAAATGGAAACAACTGACTGGAATGTGCTAAAAAGCAGTCTAGTAAGTCATGTAAAAATTCAGTGTTAAATTGAAACCGTTAGTCAAACTGCGCGATATGTGAAAACAAAAATGAAATGGTGGGGGAACTTTTTTTCAATTAAAAAAAAAAATTAATGTTGCTACTGTTATCTACATATAATTGTTCCTCGAATGTAAGGGGTTTCAGTTTCATTAAGAAAAATAATGAAAATAGTTATCACCCTAATGTGGGTGTATGTGAGTGTATGTGAGTGTATGTTGGTGTATGTGAGTGTATGTTGGTGTATGTGGTTGTATGTGGGTGTATGTGGGTGTATGTGGGTGTTTGTGAGTGTATGTTGGTGTATGTGGGTGTATGTGGGTGTTTGTGAGTGTATGTGGGTGTATGTGGGTGTAGGTTGATGTATGTGGGTGTATGTGAGTGTATGTTGGTGTATGTGGTTGTATGTGGGTGTATGTGGGTGTATGTGGGTGTTTGTGAGTGTATGTTGGTGTATGTGGGTGTATGTGGGTGTTTGTGAGTGTATGTGGGTGTATGTGGGTGTATGTAGGTGTTTGTGAGTGCATGTGGGTGTATGTGAGTGTATGTTGGTGTATGTGGGTGTTTGTGAGTGTATGTGGGTGTATGTGAGTGTATGTGGGTGTATGTGGGTGTATGTTGGTGTATGTGGGTGTATGTAGGTGTATATTGGTGTATGTGAGTGTATGTGGGTGTTTGTGAGTGTATGTGGGTGTATGTGAGTGTATGTGGGTGTATGTGAGTGTATGTTGGTGTATGTGGGTGTTTGTGAGTGTATGTGGGTGTCTGTGGGTGTATGTGAGTGTATGTGTGTGTATGTTGGTGTATGTGGGTGTATGTGGTGTTTGTGAGTGTATGTGGGTGTATGTGGGTGTATGTAGGTGTTTGTGAGTGTATGTGGGTGTATGTGAGTGTATGTTGGTGTATGTGGGTGTATGTGGGTGTTTGTGAGTGTATGTGGGTGTATGTGAGTGTATGTGGGTGTATGTGGGTGTATGTGGGTGTATGTAGGTGTATATTGGTGTATGTGAGTGTATGTGGGTGTTTGTGAGTGTATGTGGGTGTATGTGAGTGTATGTGGGTGTATGTGAGTGTATGTTGGTGTATGTGGATGTTTGTGAGTGTATGTGGGTGTATGTGAGTGTATGTTGGTGTATGTGGGTGTATGTGAGTGTATGTTGGTGTATGTGGTTGTATGTGGGTGTATGTGGGTGTATGTGGGTGTTTGTGAGTGTATGTTGGTGTATGTGGGTGTATGTGGGTGTTCGTGAGTGTATGTGTGGTGTATGTGGTGTATGTAGGTGTTTGTGAGTGCATGTGGGTGTATGTGAGTGTATGTTGGTGTATGTGGGTGTTTGTGAGTGTATGTGGGTGTATGTGAGTGTATGTGGGTGTATGTGGGTGTATGTTGGTGTATGTGGGTGTATGTAGGTGTATATTGGTGTATGTGAGTGTATGTGGGTGTTTGTGAGTGTATGTGGGTGTATGTGAGTGTATGTGGGTGTATGTGAGTGTATGTTGGTGTATGTGGATGTTTGTGAGTGTATGTGGGTGTATGTGAGTGTATGTTGGTGTATGTGGGTGTACGTGGGTGTTTATGATTTTAGGTAGGTGTTTGTGGGTGTATGTGGGTGCAGGCCCGTAGCCTGGTCAAAGTCAGCAGGGGGCACCAATACTCAGCAAGGGGGGCATCTTTAATTTTTCTTTCTTTTTTCCTATTTTCTTCTTTTTTCAGCGGGGGTGGGGGGAACTCCACACCTAGCGGGTGGGCACGGCCCCCCAGTGCCCGCCCCCCCCCTTGGCTACGGGGCTGTGTGGGTGTTTGTTAGTGTAGGTGGGTGTATTGCTTAGTAATAGTGAAGTAGCAAAAATTAAAGGCTGCACATAATGTTGCATCAGCATGTAAAACAAGCGCTCAAAATGCACAAACACACTTATAGAACTTTATGTGAGGAAGTAATAAGGACATTCCACTAATTCACTCATTATTTCAGCGTGAGTTATTGAACATTCAGAAATATTTTGCCCTCTCACCCCCAGCCCTTTAAATAGATCAGCAAACTAGGGTACCGACTAGCGCCCTCCACCCCCGCCCGCTTCACCGTGTATGCATTCCATTTTTAATCTGATGATAAGAGTGCCCCATCAAGTACTGTGCCTTGGGCCCCCACTTGCCCATGAATGGGCTCTATTTTCACTTTAAAATTACATTTCACTTGATTTGTAGGTTAGAATGTTACCCTGACTGACATAGTCCAGTAGACTCGACAAGTGGCGAAAAAAAATAACACTCAATTAACTGTCCTATAGAACAACACTCAATCAACTGATCAATAAAACAGCACTCAATCAACTGACCCATAAAACAGCACTCAATCAACTGGCCTATAAAACAGCACTCAATCAACTGACCTATAAAACAACACTCAATCAACTGACCTATAAAACAACTACTCAATTAACTGACCTATAAAACAACACCCAATCAACTGACCTATAAAGTAACACCCAATCAACTGACCTATAAAAAAACGAGTCACCTACTTTCACCTACAACACTTCCAGTCTCTTGATCATTATGCTATTGACTCCGTCTATTGAGAGCCGCACTCCGGGTTGTATAAAAAGTAAGTCATACTTAAAGAGCAGCACCATAGTTAGTTTATCAAAATGTAGAGAACAAAATTTAAATAAAGGAAACAAAAAACTGGCTCATTAGGAGCAGCACAAAACTGATTTAAGACACGCATTTAGCCACCTCATGATCTAGTTCTTTTAAGGATTATTATTATTATTATATATATATATATATAATTCACAACCTCAAGACGCAGGACTATTTATAGGTTGTTGAATTCCCGAATACGTCGACAGCTCGCGACACCGGAAAAAAAAGATTTTGTCATTATCAAGGATTGTACGTCAGTATCTTTTCCCCCTTTTTCTTGCAAGCGTATACTTGATACGACGCGAGACGACTAGAAGTTATTATGGTAGGAGGGTTCTGGTTCAACTATCTTTGAATATGAAGCACTTTGCCCTGGTTTTTATATTGGACAATGACACTTTTAATTGCCACTCAATTGTTAGTGTGCACGGAAGTTTTTTTGTGTGTGTTTCTGTTTTTGCCAGTTGTACTTGTATCTTCAGGGTCAACCTCGTTATAAAAAAAAAGAAGAAGAAAAGCAGTAGGGCAAACAGTTTCGTAAAACTATAAATGGATTAGTTCTTTGGCTGAAAGAGGCAGCTAACAATGGATTCTTTATGCCAACGCAAACACAGAAGAGGCACCCAGAGAGAAAATACAAATAACGTGTCCCCCCTTCCCCAACCACCACATCACCGGATCAACGAATCTCCCCCAAAAATAGAGAGCTCCATTGGAACGTCTCCCTTCTGCAGCTTGAGAATAAAAACATTATGAAAACAACAAATATACACTCACACACAGAGACACCCCCACACACACGACACACACACAAGACACACACACACACTCTAACAAATACTATTTCCAGGAACTGTACAAATTATCTAACGTCAAAATGTTTCAAAGTTTAAAAGAAAAACAAAACAAATTACATCCTTATTGTACACATTAAAAACAATAACTAAATAAACAATAAATAAATAAAACAAACATAAAATTAAGAACTCTCCGCCATTTAATTATGTAACATTAACTTCTCCATTCGAAGAACATTTTCTGATTTTAATTCATTTCTACTTTTTTTGTCTGAAAAATGACAATCAGTATTAGATTGCTGAAAGACAACTAACACCCAAATGTCAATAAAATGGATTTAGATTAATAAAACCTGAAAACATTGTTTAATAGTTGTCTGACCCTACACACAGAATGATACAAGGTTACTAAGAAAAAAATACTTCAAGTAATTATTAATAAAATGATTAAAATGCACTGACATTCAAAGAAATATTCATTATATGATACGAATATCCGTATAAAAATATATGATACGATATGAAATGCAAAATTATATGATACAAGTGTTATATAAGAAAATACATGATTCGAGATAACAGTATGAAATTATATGATACGAATGTAATTATAAAATTATATGATACGAATGTCATTACAAAATTATATGATACGAGATGTCATTACAAAATTATATGATACGAATGTCATTATAAAATTACATTATACGAATGTTATTATAAAATTACATGATACGAAATGTAATTATAAAATTATATGATACGAATGTACATTACAAAATTCTATATGATACGAATGTAATTATAAAATTATATGATAGAATGTAATTACAAAATTATATGATACGAACAATGTCATTATAAAATTACATGATACGAATGTCATTATAAAAATGATCATAACTAAAATTATAAGCATGGGTTATTTATTTTTTATTGCTACTTATCAACAAGTGCAAAGACATTGAGTTCAAGCTATATTGGAATCACCCCACAATTTTAATCCTAGTAAAGATAATTTATATTAATATTTCTCATGATATTATGAATATTTTTTTTATGACTGTTCAGTGTATTTTACTATAAAAAAGTTTATTTAAAAAAAGATTTTGATATATATTTTTAAAATTATTGTATACTTCTTAGCTGTGATTGAATGTAACTTGGCTACAGTTAACACGATTCCCGACAATTTCGGCAAGTCTATTCGATGCTAAGAAAAAGGCTTCCCTATTTGGCACAGCCTTATGAGAATTACTAAAAAAGTTATTCTCTTAAAAATTTACAAAATGTTATTTCATGGACCCGAAATTATAATAAAGTTATGTAGAACCTGTACGTGGGTAGACTCTTTGAGTTCTTCTCACTAAATTAGAACAGGTCTAAAAATGAGTTACAAAAATTTATTAGGACAAACTCCTCTCCCCCAACCCACCCCACAAAAAATGAGATTAGTTAAAAGCTTATGAAAACATTTATACTCAAATATAATGTATCGACCTGAATATTTAAGTAGAACTAGAATCAATGTATCGTCCTGATTAGTTTAATTAAGTTGAACTAGAATCAATGAATCGTCCTGAATAGCTTTTTGTAGAACTAGAATCAACGTATCGTCCTGAATAGTTTAAGTAGAACTAGAATCAATGTATCGTCCTGAATAGTTTTAAGTAGAACTAGAATCACTGTATCGTCCTGAATAGTTTAAAGTAGAACTAGAATTACTGTATCGTCCTGAATCGTTTGAGTGGAACTAAAATTAAGTTCAAAGTGAGACTTAATTAATTAAATAAATTAGAATGAAGCCATCCGATAAAGTACTGTAGATATAGTATTACTATCACCAAACAAGACATTGTTACATGATTTCGACAAGCTTACAGGGTACCGGCGGTTAACCACTCTTATGGATACACAAACTAGCTTTCGCCTTCCGTGTGCCTCACTGACTACTCACTAATTGACACATTCCCTAATAATTTCTATCAAACCAGGTGATACTATGGCCCCACTAGGTTCTTTTGCTTAGGGCCTCCGGGTGTCTCTAGAAGTATTTGTCTAGGGCCCAAACAAATCAAACAACGGCTTTGTCTCGGAGACTGTGAAATGGTAAACACACAGAGTTCTGGCTGCACTTGGTGCAAATGTCAAAAGCTTCCACCATATCACTGTTGTCTCCATAGAGCCTCCTAGAATCCATTGCCATCTCGTCCATAGGGAGAAACACAGTCCAGCGCTAAATAATTCTATTACAAGGCATTTACATTACCAGATACAGAGAACGCTTATGGAAATGAAGGTTTTCGATAGGATCCTGAGGTAAAAAAACTAGACAATGTTCATATGAAATATATGATAGATCGAAACTACTTAAGGCCATCAGTGACGTAGGCATGGGCGTATTCATGTAGGGGGGGGAAAGGGGGGCATTTGCTCCCCCCCCGCTATTATCATTTTCAAAAAAAATGTCATAAAAGTTGTTATTTGCCCCCCCTGGAAAGGCATCTTTTTTGCCCCCCTGGAAAAGTAGTGTGAGTTATTCGACCGCACACGGCGCCGTACTGGGGGAGGGGGGGCGTCAAAATAGCGCTGTTAAATATTTTCATGCACTTTTCTATTCTAGGGGTGGGCGGCTAAAATATTACCTCGCACAGGGTGCCACTATAGTAGCTTTGGCTCTGGAGACCATTACCTCGCACAGGGTGCCACTATAGTAGCTTTGGCTCTGGAGACCATTACCTCGCACAGGGTGCCACTATAGTAGCTTTGGCTCTGGAGACCATTACCTCGCACAGGGTGCCACCATAGTAGCTTTGGCTCTGGAGACCATTACCTCGCACAGGGTGCCACTATAGTAGCTTTGGCTCTGGAGACCATTACCTCGCACAGGGTGCCACTATAGTAGCTTTGGCTCTGGAGACCATTACCTCGCACAGGGTGCCACTATAGTAGCTTTGGCTCTGGAGACCAGTATACAGAGATGGTTGTCTATGACAGAATGCTCATCTGATTAGTTGTTTGCTTTTGTTAAAAAAAAACAACTCAGGAGGTTCCAGTGATAGAAAATGAAACCAACTCTGTCTTTAGGTCAGCAGTAGGCGATAAGAATGACGACAGCAAGCAACGTTAGGGCTACACTATAATGTTTGGGGATCTTATATTTAATCAAGTCGCTGGACATAGTAAAACTCGAGAAACCCATCTAATAGCAAATACAAATATGACATAATCAACATGTGTGCATTATAATTATTGCAATCTATTTTGACATAAAATCATTGAACGATTAAAGCTAACTAGTTTAATTAGTTCTATTAGTAATTTATTCAATAATACAAAAAATAAGTAAATAATATTAAACTACTGCATAGAAAAGTGTATCAATAAATATGACATATTTATAATTAAAATGTCCCTAAATTTTCCCCATGAACGCATGTATAGATAAAGCAGAGACCCATGTAGTATCGTGCCAAAAGCTCACAACAAAGTTGTGATAGGTTGGTCCTAATGGTCCAACAACCATCCATCATTCCCACGCCCCCATCTTCCCGTTCCTTTCTTTGTTGATTCACAATTTTTTTTTAGCTTGCAGTGTAACAGGTTTGACAAACTTCAAACTAGATTGAGAGACTTACCGTAGCATGACTTGACTTCATCCCTGCCACCTCTCCCCCCTCTGACAATGTTAAATTATTATATAACGGATGTTAAAATATTGTTAACAGTTGATTTATTTTAGGATTTAACGAGTTATAATTATTTGATGCAGCAAACATCGTTGATTTTTTTTTTAAAAGCCACCAAAACAACGGTAAAACATAATAATTTAAGAAATATCTTTAGTTGTAGAATCAAACTCATTTGGGGTGTAAATTATTTAAAAATCTACAGTATTAAGTGAATTACAAAAAAAAGTTATTCCCATACAATGTTAAATGTGCGTGATGAAATAATTACAAAACTAATTAAATATGTGACCCGTTACTATATTGGACATACTCCAGCTAAACAGTTTATAAAAGGAAATGTCGTATAACCTGACCACACCCTGAAGACATTGCATAGACAAATATTGAGATAAAGGTTTTATATGTTATGTATAAAATGTAGAACATTGTTTATTTGGTTTGTTAGCTGCTTTGTAGTTGTAAAAAATACAAACTTTTAATTTAATAATTTTTTGTATTGAAATTAAAGATAAAAGAAGTTGAAACTGGTCTTGTGACCTAGTTGTACTGAATGATGAATCATCTCCATAGAAAGATGTATTCAATAGGTGTGTCACTGTGAAACACTTTCTAGCAAATGTATACACTATTTTAATGCTTTTTGGTTTGTTGGATCTCCCATCAGGAAACAATGGCTTACAATAATACAAAGTTGTAATAAAATATAATATGGGCTGGATTCTTCTCTTTGAACAAGACTGGTAATCTGACGGTTGTAAACAAGCTGAATGCTGTACAAATCAAGGAGGACCGTTAGCCAGGTATTAGTTAGTGAATCCCCCGCGTGAAACTCGGTTTATCCTCAGCAACCTTTTAACATTTTCACTAAGTTACACGTCGCCACAAATATTTGTACTTCTGTTTGCCGAGTCAGGACTAAACTGACTCAAATACCCCCCCCCCCCCAGGAAGAGGGGTGAGTGTTGCCGGTCATAACTCTTAGAGAAAAATTTATTTTTATGATGTTTTTATGCATAGATTTATATATTTGTATAAATAATTAGACAAACAACATGTATGATTTGTATGTAAATGAAAGTTTTATATATTGCAACGTGCGGTTATTTTATTATGAATGATTATGCTAACTATATTCAATAAACACAGAACAATCATAGAGTTTTTTTCTGTAAATGTGACCATGACCGACAACACTCACGCCTCGTCACTAGTCGTCACTGCCTGCCCCCCCCTCTCCCCCTTTTAGTGGAGTGAATTAACTAACAGCCAAATATCTTAAGGTGGAAGTAAAAAGTAAAGTTAATTTCCCTTAGCCCAAACGGGCCATCGGTGCAGATGAAGTGTAGAATTCATCTGTTTCTATAACCTCGGCATATGAAGGGATTGTGTGGTTAGCACAACGCCCAGCCGCCTCTACTTCCCCCAACTTAAATCAGGTAAATCCCATTTTAAAGCTGGGTGAACTTTGTGGGACGACTTTGTACCAAATTTCACCTGGAAAAAGACTCCATGGGCCTCACCGAGGATCGAACCCAGGACTCTCAGGTCGATAGTCCGAGTATCTACACCACTCGGCCATCCGTCCCATAAGGTGGAAGAAGGAGGTGCTATAACTCAAGGTGACTGATTTGAAGTTAATGTGAGGTAAAGTGTGTGCGTGTTGTTTGATAATACAGTGCATGTTTGACGCTCATCAGTGATGTTAAGTGTATTGAATGTATGAGATGATCCAAGATGATAATACGATTCGTGAATGAAGTTAATATCGTCATTCGTAGTTTATTGCATCAGCATTAGGAGAGATATTAGTGTTTAAACTACGTACAAAATACCGCCAAAGAGGCCATTAGATTGTATTTCCCCTAAAAGCAAAAAACAATGTTATACTATTATACTTATAAATAAATGTATTCAATTGAAATTTTCAGCCTTTATTATCAGTGCCGAACCTAGGGATTTGGGGACCGGAAGGGGGGACTTTCGAATTTGGACCCCTCTCTCACCCTAGGCACGCCTCTGTTTATCAACACACTTTAAAAAAAACACTTATCTAAACAATATTGCCATAGTCATGGGCTGTCAGTTACTATTTAAATCAAACAATATTGCTATAGTCATGGGCTGTCAGTTACTATTTAAATCAAAATGAAATTGACCTCATGCATTCGAACTGCGAGAGCTACTTGTCATCCACATTATTGTTACGGAAAGACCTTTTAGTTAGGGTCAAAGTTTATGTTTAATAATGTATAGCTAACCGATCGCCATCTATGTTTTATGTCAGTGATAGTGAACATGATTAAGTGATTCTTTTTTTTTTTTAATTTTATTTTTCAAATCATTAGTAATTCGCTAATGCTCTTTTTAAGTAATTAAAATAATAATACCACACCCCCCCTCGTTGGGGACATTCGTTTTAATAATGGCTTTAGCTGAGGTACAGACATGTGGTCTGCATTTATTTATGAAATTCACGTAAAGGTTTGATTGAAAGATATATTTTTGAAGCGAGTAATAGCTAGAATAGTATACCGGGCACAGTCAAATGAGATGCTCACCACTAATTCGTTCATACGATTAGGACGTTTTTCTGGCGCCCTTCCTGTATGCCCTAATTCAGAGCTACTCTATGGAGGAGTTCTGACTGTGCTACAATAAAGAAAATTGGCAACAAATTTTTATTACAACTCAGGAAATAAAAAATGAATTTGGATGAATGTCACGGACTGAATTTCGAACTTGTTTGGCGATATAGTTTCTTTTTAAACTGGGCGACACACGCTCACTTACTATTTAAGGGCATACCCTGTCCTATATGGATGGAACTGCTTTGGCATAGGGGCACTACAAAGGGAAGGGACAGTGACATCGCTGGGATTCAATCCTGAACCTTTACCTCAGTAATCGAGAACATAACATCACAGCCATGCCAATAGAGTTACCCACCTTGTTTACAGACCATCTCAGTGTGACACTGACTTGATTTTGCCCCTTTGTTTGATTTCTGTCGCTTATCTTACTTGTTTTATACGGCTAATGCTCTTACTAGGACTCTGAACGGAGACAAACACAGACACGACATCGACAGGGATGGGAAACAGGGACATCATCGAGGCGTAGAGCGAGCTATTGGGTGAGGACACTGCAGGGGGACAACTTACAAGGGAAGTAAATGCAGAACTGATAAAGTCAGTTTAAAACGCTGTTTGATTATTAGTTTACTCCTTGAATTTTAACACAATGCAGTTCATTTTTAGATTTCAATGTATAAAATGTCTATTGAGATGAGGGCGAGGTTCAATGGTGTAAC
>JAGDYQ010000018.1:8355769-8401149 GCA_021962125.1 Bulinus truncatus | reverse complement strand
GTGTGTGTGTGTGTGCGGGCGCGCGTGCGTGTGAATGTGCAGTATCGCAGGAAGGATAATGTCCACTAAATCTGAATATTACACAGATTGTTGTCTGTCAAGAAGGGGAGGTAATACACAAAGCTAATTCCTCCTACAGAATAACGAAGAAGGGTTGACTGAAATAGTGTTTTGATAAAATCTGTTTCTCGTGAGTAAACAAAAAAGATCGAACTAGACCCACGTGTTGTATATTCAACTGGATCCCACATGTTGTATCAATCTTTCAGTGACTCGCCTTTGCACTATTTAATACATATTTTAAATGGAAATTTATTTCCAGACAGAACATTTTTTTTAGAGGAAAGATTAAATAAGGTAAGTGATAAAATAAGAAAATTTATTCTAAAATGTGTTTAAATAATACTTTCAATGATCCTCAATGGATTATATGGTATGTTTGTTTCGTTGCAAAATAGATATATTGAGTTTACATGTCTTGTTTAAAAAAAAAAATAAATATATATTTTTTTTCAAAGATATTTTCAATATTTTTTTAAAGAAATTAATTTTATGACATTAAATTACACAGAAAACATTGTCAAACTTCATTCAGACTCTCGACTAACAACACAAGCAGGTTTTTCATTTTTGGAGATTTGGTTGATGTGGGGAGGGGGGGGGGGCTAGGCTAAAGTGCTTTTTGGGCCCTTGGATAGCTAATAACCTTTGACCTCTGCGGTCCTTTGTCAGCGTAAACGTTTTGGTAAAAAAAAAATGAATTAAGTTGGAGCCTTAATGCTCCCTCTGTATATCTGCGGGCTGAGACTTAGTCTCTTAGAGACCGTGAAATCAAACTTTCTGTGTTCCTCAACATCTGGGAACTGCCATAAAGGCCAATGGCATGCAAGCTACTCGCATGGTCTACCATGATTTCGGCCAGCCCGAGGCACTCGAATAGCACATGGTCAGCGGTTCCTACATGCACTCACGATATTGACTTTTATAAATGACCAATAATTAAAATAAGTCTAGATCGGTACGAGTAGCTGAAAACTGAGGCAAAGAATTTCTGTTAAAAAGATTAATGAAGAAGTGACTAAGATAGCAAATTAGAAGAAAAAAAAACGCTTTTTAGTGTAAAAAATAACTATAAGTATCCAGCCTGAAGTCAGTAAATGTCAATGTCAGTGCTGCCAAACTAGATAGAAAGCTCATCATGTATAGTTAAATGCTTTGAGCAAGAACACGCGTTAATTTTTATCACGTTTTAGAGTTTGAAAGAGGCACACGTGAAAAGGAAGGGTACCTAACAGGGGGACCGAAAAGTGCCAAAAATAAATCGCACAGGGCTCTACAATAGCTAGCATCGACTTACTTTTTTATCAATAAAAAGTCTAGTCCAGATTTTAAAAATGTAAATGGGCTATTGCATGAAATGAGGGAATGCACTCGTAGATTTAGCGTACAATACTGTCGATGCAGCCATAGGACGACGCGAAGAGTATTCTTCATAAGACTTCTGGGCTGGAAAAAAAATACATAAACTAATAAATAAAACTTTTATTATAGAAACATGTTTAGAAAAATTAAAGAAGTTATAATGTGATTGATTGAGATTGTAAATTTAAATTGCGTAAATACAATCGTTTCATCGTGTTTAATAAATTGTGTACGTCGAAGAGCCATGCTGCTGTTTTGAACAGCCTAGGTAGCAATCGGACTTTCCTATAGCACTGATCGTCATGAGTTTTTAGAAGCCAAGCACGTAACTGCTCCTTGTTTTTTTCTTGTTACTTTATGTAAGATCACTGAAATATCTCCGACACCATAACCACTGTTTATCATTGTTTCCAAATAAACTTTACCCTCCTCACAATCTAATGATATTTTTGATAATAACTACCTGTAATTTTTTATCTACAGAATAAAATCTGCGAAAAAAAAAACATGCTGGTCAGATGTATCACAAGACTGATCAAAAAGAGCCGAATTAGAAAATGTCGACGTTTAATTTCAATACTAAGTATGTGTGCTTTGACCATTTTAATGATGCTGCCCTCAAGTCTTAACATCAATTGCGGCACAAACAGCAGCTGTATCGATATCATGACAAATATCATGAATGTTATTCATATTAATACAAGTTTGTACATACCCGCTTCACCACAGAACGCTATTAATCTGTCGGTTCATCTATCAGGTGCTAATGATTTTATCAATATTACCAGACTTCGAAATAAGACATCGTTTGAAATCATTGAAGAAGATGATCTTCCTTCTTCTAACTGGAGCTATTATAAAGAGAATATTACATCTGTGAATTATTTGAATTACAGCTTTTTAATTACTGGAGAAGATATATGCATTACGGAGCCAGCATTCCTTTTAATTATTATACCTTCAACGATCAACCAAACAGACCATAGAGATCTAATTCGCAAGACTTGGCTCAGAGCCGCTGAGACCAATGCATGGCCGAGAAGAAAGATTCGTGACAAAATCAAACACATTTTTTTATTTGGTTCATCTGCAAAATCCAGAACAAAAGATTTGGAAAAGTTAACGATCGAATCTTTCATTAATCGCGATATAGTTATGGCAGATTTTGAAGATACTTACAGAAACTTAACAACTAAAATGCTTGTTGGTTTAAAGTGGACATTGAAGTACTGTAGTCATGTCCAGTATGTTATCAAAGTTGATATGGACACAGTTATTAACGTACCTTTGATGCTGAATCTTTTACACCATATTGAAGAGAATATCACTTCTAAAACATTTCTTTTGGGTCGACAACACGGTTCTAAAAAACCTTTAGTGGAGCGATCGAAAAAACGATGGAAAGTATCGCAATCAGAGTTTCCATTATTTTATTACCCGAGATATTTATATGGACACACTTACGTGTTGAGTATAGCCAGTCTCGAAATCTTGCTGTCAGCGTCACAAAACAAGCCGCTTATTGCCCCTGAAGACGCTTTCATCACAGGAATTTTACCGAAGTTGACCGGAATACTTCGTTTAAATTCGCCGAGTTTTGCCTCGTGCTGTAGAATTATACGCGACTGTGAAATAGTTTGGAATGAAAAAGTGGCTATTACAGATGCCAAGACAAAGGAAGTCAGTGAAAAACTGTGGATAAATATTGTCAAAAATACATGCAATAAAAACGTATCTATAAGAATTAAAGACTATATCATGTAATAAAAGTGGTGATCTAAAAATGAAAGTTTTCTCAATAGTTATATCTCATAGACACATTTTTGAAATATCTACTTCAAATAATCAAATTTTAACATTTGTTTTCGCATTTGGGTTTAACCCAGTGGCGTACCTGGGGGGGGGGCGGTGTGTGCGGTCCGCACCGGGCGGCACTTTTCATTACTTTTCAGAGGGGGGCGGCAAATTGTATAGATTGAATTGAAATACCTAAATGAGAGGGCGGCAAAATCGTCATCCGCCCTGGCGGCCGATACCCACACTACGCCGCTGGTTTAACCATATCAATGGGTTTAACATTATAACAAAAGAAATTTAATTTTGTAAGAGTAATCCCCCATAGTAAACATTTCATTTAGATCTTAGTAACTTTCTTAATCTAAGAACGAAGATTGATTTAATTGATAGCAGAGAATAATTTATTTTAGGTTCTAACATTTGTTTTTCTTCTTCATGAGTGTTAGTTGACAGTAGTTAGAAACGTGGCGATGTGTTTTGTAGACTTTGAAATGCCTTAAAAACTTTGTTTTATTACTGTAATAAGTAGGTAGACCATACCAAGCCATCATATTCTATAGGCTCAGTAGGTACTGTGCTTATGGCCCACAATCCTCTTCTTTTCGTGTAAAAAAACTATTAATAGAACGTACGTGATAATTTCAAGAGCTGTGTGCTACAGATTTATTTGAGGGGACGGGTGGTCGTGCGGTAAAGCGCTCGACTGTCGACCTGAGGGTCCCTGGAGCACCAAGGGATATTTCAGGCTATGATCCCGTGGTGCCTTTATGGTCACT
Organism: Bulinus truncatus; assembly: GCA_021962125.1. Lineage (NCBI taxonomy): Eukaryota > Metazoa > Mollusca > Gastropoda > Planorbidae > Bulinus > Bulinus truncatus. The sequence continues at coordinate 8,397,154 of JAGDYQ010000018.1, read as the reverse complement.
GCACTATTGGCTATGGTGGTGATGAAAGAAAAGCACCATAAAACCGTCCCATTAGTCTTTTAGAGATTTCATCTCATGACAATAACAAGCCATGAGTTTTATTTTTTCCAGTTACATGCTGCGCATATAGCAACAATTTGATCAAGAGATATTCGGGGGAATTAGGCTAACAGTATCTTCCGGGACCTCTTAGCACTTGTTTAAACAGAAAATAACATTGGGAGCGGTTGCCTTATGTAGATGGGCGCCATATCGGGACTTATCGGGTCATTACAGTTGATAGTGCTATGGCCATGGAAGCACCACGGGAGATTATAGAGGGGACTTTAGTCATGACCTGAAATATCCATTGGTCCTCAACAGAGATCGAACCAAGGACCCTCTGGTCGACAGTCAAGCGCATTACCACACGACCATCCGTCCGCAATCAGCCTGTAGCCACTGGCAAGTACTCAGGTTCTTCTTCGTCTTTTGGAGGGCCTGATAGCGTAGTAGACCTTCCAGAATGTGAAACAGGCTCATATCACATTTCCTTTGGAACTAGTAAAAAAAAACACTCTCATGTATCAACATGATACTTTGAAATAATGAAAGGTTATTTTAGATTTTATATTGGTTAATACTTCACTTTTCACATCCACGTACCCTTTGCTCATTTTTTTGTAATACTCGGGAATAAAATGCACACTTAAATAACAATCAAAATATTGGCTCCCGCCCCCTTTTTAGTAGATAATTAAACAATAATAAATGGACAAAAACATTCGTTCATAAAAAAATGAGAAAAGGTTTTAATATAAACAACATCCATTGTAATCAATAAGAAGGATACAATTATTTAAGATAAGACTAAAGATATCAATCTGACATGCATTTCACTAAATATCTACGAATGTATCTACGAAAAGTAACTTTACATAGATTTGAAATTAGAAAGGCAACATGTAATACATGACTTTCTCTGCTTAAACCTGATACACATGTTGAATGTAAAAACCAGAACGATATGAAAACATATTGAACTACACACCCTATCTTTATTTTTCAAGGAGCTAATTCCAACAATTATTGCTCTTCTTCTGCAAGATATAAACATCTGGCATGGATTTTGTGAATTCTTTAAATGCTAGGTTATACATTTCAGGGTATCAGCATTAAATTACCTTTCGAACTTGTTCTAAACTTAATCCAGGTAGGGAAATGATCTGATAAAGATTTGCTAATTAAAAAGTCATCATGAATTTATCTGTTATCTAACAAATCCCATACGAGTTGCATATTTCGCAATAGCAGTTAATTAATTCATCTACTTGTTAAGCACAATAACTGTATTTATCAAACAAGAGTATGTGATAGAAGTTTCTAGACAAACCTTGTACTACTTTTCGAGTTTTTCAAATCTCTCGTCTTTCCTCCTCCTCCTATCTCTCCCCTCCTTTCTCTTTCTTCTTTCACAGGATTCATTTGCCTGCACTATCTTAGCTTTGACTTTGTTTTTTTCAGATATTTTTTTTCTTAATTAATGGACGATTCTGTTTCCGCTGGGTACTTCATTTGAAAAAGTTATGATTACGTTATCGCCATTCACATCTTTCAGACGTTTTCAACATCGTCATTTGGTTTATCAGTAACCGTTGCTCACGGCCATTGTCTAATGTAAACTTGTTTTTTTTCCCGACGTATTTCTTGCTGTTTTTTTTTCAGTTTGGTATTCCTTCTCAGCGTTCACCATCACCACCGAACTCTTCGTGTACCACTGAGAGCACGCGTACCACATCTTTGGGGAAACACTGGGTTAAATAAACTAAAATAAAATGTACGGCTATGTGTGTAAATATTAATATAAACATGTGTGGTGTGCTTACTTGTGTTTAGGGATCGTTCATTAATTACGTCAACACTTTTTTAGACCCCCCCTCCTCCCTCCCTTCCCCCTTGGTCAACAACTGTCAAACTTTTCAGTGACACCCCCCCCCTCCTCAGTAAAATTACGTCAATTCCCCCCCACACACCTCTCCCCTATGTCAACGACTGTCAAAATTTTTCAGACCTCCTCCCCCCTCAGGGGCGTAGCGAGGGATGGGCAAGGGGCATCATGCACCGGGCGCTACTCACAAAGGGGCGCCAAATGGTATATTTTACATATAATATTATATGGTTTTTGAATGGGGGGCGCTAAAAAGGTATTGTGCCCCGGGCGCGAGTTAAGTTCGATACGCCACTGCTCCTCCTCCCTAAGTTGTTGACGTAATAAATGGACTACCACCCACCCCCATATAGGTGGATGGCTTCTGCTGGATCAATAATGATGTAGATCATTACAATATCGACTTATAGCTCATGGGACATGCTTTGCTTTTTCTTTAAACTGCTAAGGTTCTAACACAGCGTTATCGAACACGGGGCTCGCAGCTCACAGTGTTTTGAGCGGTGGGTGGGTGGGGGTGTATCCCTTTGTTAAGTTGTGAAGGGGAACGTTTCGACAGTTGAACAAACATTTACATTTTATTGTTACTTAGGGGAACAAAAGAATTGTAGAAAGTTTTATGTATACACGGCACGTAAAAAGGTTGGGAGACACTGGACTTACCAAACCAAATGTTACACATACAGACCAATGGGGACTGTGTGAAAAAGTCGAAGCTTGTAAACGATTCATAATTTATATTTATTATAAGTTGCACACAAAAGGGGAAAAAAAAGAATCATTCTCCCCGATGTAGAGCAGGAATCATAAGCTTTACTTGGGATTGGAATCGTGACCTTAAAGACAACATGCGGCCTTTTAAAGTTGTTTTTTCGGCATCCTAAGAGAAGTAAAATATAATGTAGCGCATCCTCTAAATCAACTGCAATCAGCAACGTTTATGTGTAAAATGAATACAGTATCACACAGTGGCAATTACAGCAATTTTATTGAATATGATGTGTATTGAATGCGTTAAGATTCACACACAGTGATAAGACTGATAACTACTGCAACTTTATAGAATATACTGCGTATAAAATGTGTTAAGAATCACACACAGTGATAACTACTGCAACTTTATAGAATATACTGCGTATAAAATGTGTTAAGAATCACACACAATGATAACTACTGCAACTTTATAGAATATACTGCGTATAAAATTTGTTAAGAATCACACACAGTGATAACTACTGCAACTTTATAGAATATACTGCGTATAAAATGTGTTAAGAATCACACACAGTGATAACTACTGCAACTTTATAGAATATACTGCGTATAAAATGTGTTAAGAATCATACACAGTGATAACTACTGCAACTTTATAGAATATACTGTGTATAAAATGTGTTAAGAATCACACACAGTGATAACTACTGCAACTTTATAGAATATACTGTGTATAAAATGCTTACAGAATCACACACAGTGTCAGCTACATCATTTAAAAAAAATAAATAAAACGTATGTATTATTTTTTTTAAATGATGTAGCTGACACTGTGTGTGATATGTGGTAGAGACGTATTATTTTTTTTACACTTTCAGTGACGGGAAACAGCTCTAGCTGCCATATTAGATATTATATATGCTGTTCCGGATCTATGCAGTGGCGAATTTAGGCCTAGGCGCACTAGGCGCGCGCCTAGGGCCCCAGATAATTTAGGGGCCCCAAAAACCTGGTTTTATAAAAGAAATAAAAAAAAAACCCGCTTGCTGTGAGGGTTTTGGGAATTCCACAAATCTATAGTCTTTCAGACTAGTAAACAATGCGAGTTGTCGATCGTGGTTGACTGTCTTGCTTGCTGTGACGTATTAATAAAGTTGGCGCTAGTGTTCGAAGTGACAAGTAACGTACGGTCACTGCCATCGTCATAGTGTAATTCAGTGGGCAGTGGAACGGTACGTACCAGTAGTTGGCGCACCTTACGTCACAGATTTTAATTAATAATTCTAATTCAAATTTAATTTTTTTGCAAATTGCAATAACTAATTGTTAATTGCCAGTTTATTACACTATTTTGATAATTTTTTTCTTGCTACCCACTACGCTTTGTGTGGATGAATGATTATTGATCATTTTTCCTTTACTGTTGTAGCTGATTGCAACACAATCGTTTCATTAAAACTATGTCTATGAGACAATATCCCTCAGGTGCAAAAAAGCGTGATATCCAAAAGAAAAGAAAAGCAGAAGAAAAACGAAGGCGCCTTGTTGACATTTTTAGCGAAACGACCGGTAATCCCACCATCAGAAACTACTCAAACAGAAATAACAGCTCATGATCCAAGTCCAGTCGTCTCGGCAACAGCCAGTATGGATTCTGAGCCCGAGCCAACAGACTTGCCAGAACCTGAACAGCCGGCTGAAGGTCCTATACCGGAGGTCGTGAGTAGTGAAACTGTTGATGATAACAACTGTGGTGAAATTTTGACAGATATTGCTATGTGACCAGCGAATTTGACAGAAACCATGCGTAATTATGTTTTGGATTTCAAACCAAAAAATGTTGGCGACCTTTCACGCGCTGGCATGTTGATGACAGATCGTGGCAGAAAATATTTTCGTCATTTGTCTGAACATAAATTTTACTTAACCAAGGCGAATGGCCGAAAAGAAAGACGTGAATGGTTAGTGTTCAGTGAAACTAGTGGAAGCGTGTATTGTTATGTATGCAAACTGTTTCCAAATAAAGCTAGTCATTTTTCAACAAACGGGTGTTCTGATTGGAAAAATATTGCCGCCAAAATTTCTGAACATGAGAATTCGTATGGCCACGTTCAAGCAATGTGCACTTTCGCTGAACGCTTGAACGCATAAGGGCGTATTGACGAACAGATGGCCAAACAGTTAGATGATGTAAGGCAATACTGGAGAGAAGTTCTACGAAGGATTGTAGCAACTGTACAGTTTCTTTCCTCTGAAGGCTTGGCCTTTCGTGGTCATGCCAACAATGACGGTAATTTTACCAGTTGCTTGAATTACTTGTCAAAATTTGACCCTTTCTTAGCAAATCATATTGCATGGTACGGAGACAAGGGAAGTGGTTCTGTCAGTTATTTGTCACATGCTACTTGTGACGTAAAAGTAAAGTAAAGTTCCCTTAGCCCTAATGGGCCATCGGGGCAGATGAAGTGTAGAATTCATCTGTTTCTATAACCTCGGCATATGAAGGGATTGTGTGGTTAGCACAACGCCCAGCCGCCTTTACTTCCCCAACTTAAGTCAGGTACCCATTTAAAGCTGGGTGAACTTGCGGGACGACTTTGCACCAAATTTAACCTGGAAAAATTCCATGGGCCTCACCGAGGATCGAACCCAGGACTCTCAGTCGAATATCTACACCACTCGGCCACCCGTCCCCTACTTGTGACGAATTTATTAAAATAATGGGAAATGCTGTCAGAGATCAGTTTATATCAGAAGTAAAGAAATCGATATATTTCTCTTTGATTGTTGATTCAACACCTGATGTTAGCAACGTGGACCAGCTAATTATGATACTCAGATATGTTCTCATTGATGGCGAAATTAAAAAACGATTTTTAACTTTTGTTGACATCTATGCTCATAACGCTCAAAATCTGGAGCAAGTGATACTAGACGTTTTGAAGAACTGGGGATTATATATCACAAAATGCAGGGGACAGAGCTACGACAATGCTTCTAACATGTCTGGCAGATACTCAGTCTTGCAGGCTCGAATCAAGGCACACAGTCCCAATGTAGTTTACATTCCCTGCTCCAGCCATAGCTTGAATCTAGTTGGTAATGCGTCCGCAGAATCGTCGCTTTCATCAGTATCATACTTTGACTTTATTCAACATGTTTATGTTTGGTTCTCAGCATCCACACACAGGTGGAACATCCTTAAAAGTCATCTAGTCAAAAATGGATGCACCATAAAGAAAGTTTCGGACACAAGATGGTCAGCTAGAGCGGATGAATTGTTTGCATTGCATCAGAACTACATTGGTATTCAGGAAGCTCTTCTTCAAACAGCCGAATATCGTGATCAGAAGGCAGCTGTAAGAAATGAGGCTAACGCTCTTGCTAATAAAATGGATCTTTTTGAAACTGCATTGATGACTGTTCTTTGGGATACAATTTTACAGCGGATGAATGCTACCAGCAAATCCCTGCAAAATTCAAATTTGTATCTTGATGCTGGTGTAAATCTTCTAGAATCACTGAAGCTATTTATTAACAACGAAGTCCGAAACGATTTCACTCGTATTGAAGAGCGAGCAGCATTGCTTATGAACGAGGATCTCAAAGACTATAAATATCCAGATGAAGTGAGCCGCAAGAAGAAGCGAAAACCGTTTTCTGATTAAAACAATGAACCGGAAGTTATTTTAACTGGTCGTGATAATTTTATTGTTAACACAGTAAACGCGATTTGTGATAAATTAATCACGGAACTTGATCACAGAATCGAAGCATACAAAGGCATACATGATTTGTTCAGTCTATTTTTCAAGGACAAGGTAGATGACTTGAACACAAAGATCTCGGCCTTGATTGAAGAATACAAAGACGATGTTAATTCTGATACCACTGCCGATGAAATCAAACAGTTTTTGCATTTCGCTAAAGAAGAAGGCGCTAAATCTGCGGTAGAGATGTACCAGCTTATAGCAGTGGGTGGACTACATTGTTCATTTCCCAATGTGGAAACCCTTCTAAGAATCTTTTTCACCATTCCTATATCAAACGCAACTGGAGAACGGTCATTTTCTTGCGGAATTCCATCAGCCTATGTAAGCTGGGAGATTTGTCTATTTTATGCATTGAATCGAAGGAGACATTAGAATACGATTTCAATGCGCACATTGACACGTTCGCGAAATTGAAGAGCAGGAAAAAAGTTATATAACTGTATTAAACTGACAATTGTATGTTCTAGCTAGTATGCATAACTATGTAGTATGCCTGTTAAATAATACATGAGTGTTCTGACTATTGTTGTATTCTGATCATTTTTAAATGCCTTATAGGCGAGGGGGCCCCAAATTGGTCATGCGCCTAGGGCCACAGTTTTGGTAAATACGCCTCTGGATCTATGTGTGACTAAGGGCGTACTATCAAATTGATATGCCCCCCCTTCCCCTAACCCAAAAATAAAAACATTAAAAATAATACTAAAGCAATTACAATATTAATAATCAATGTATTAAAAAAAAATAAAAAAAAATTTTTTTCTATTATTGTTCAACATTTATTGCTTTGACATATATGTGTTGGTTATTTTGATTAACACAACTAAAAGATAAAATGTCTATATTGCAACGTAAACGATGAATTACGACCACTCCCATTTGGAAATAACTGCATGGAAAATAACTTCCATCGGTGAATAATTTATACATGACCTCAGCAACGCTATGTTTGTTTATCAGTAAATTTCTAAAAAAACATACAAAAACAAATATTGTACTTGTACAGACTAGTACTACATATATATATATATATATATATATATATATATGTGTGTGTGTGTGTGTGTGTGTGAATGTGTGCGTGCGTGCGTGCGTACGTGTGTGTGTGTTTGTGTGCATGTGTGCGTGCGTGCGTTCTTGCGTGAGTGCCAGCGTGCGTGTGTGCGTGTGTGTGTGTTATGTCTGCTAGACAGCCAATTGCAGACATTGGCCAGCTAAACCGGCCAATGTAAAGATTGGCTGGGTGCCACCGGCCAATGACGAAGTGGCAATGGGAATAGTATCGTGTGAAAGATAACATCAGTTTCGAGCTTTTTGAACATTAAAGCAAGAAGATTTACTGCAAACAGATATCCACTGGGCGCGGCCGACATCTTTTATTAAATTTGAACACATTTAGTTGAGTGTTGTAGTTCTTTTGATACTAATTGACATAATTAAAACTGTTAATTGTTTTTCTTTATTATCTTTCTCTGTCTGTCTGTCTGTCTGTCTGTCTCTCTCTCTCTCTCTCTCTCTCTCTCTCTCTCTCTCTCTATCTCTCTCTCTCTCAGGATAAAAAAAAATGAATAATACTTTTCATAAAAACTTAACAGTTTACAACTCTCTCTACTATCCAATTTTAAATAAAAGTACAAGTACTTTAAAGTGCTTTAACGATTACTGTCAACATTTCAATTAGATATTTAAATGATTTGCAGCTTAATATAGTGAGGGGAAATACATAATACATTCTTCAACATTAGTAGACAAAGTCACTCCACATCTGCCTGTTGTATAGTTGTATAATACTAATTTTTTTTGGGATGAGAAGGGAGAGAGAGTGTGTGTGTGTGTGTGTGATGTCCACATAATATTACACAGATTGTTGTCCGTCCAGAAGGGGATATAATACACAATGCTAATTCGTCACACAGAATGACGAAGAAGGATTGACTGAAATAGTGTTTTGATAAAATCTATGTCTCGTGAGTAAACAAAAAAGATCGAACTAGACCCACGTGTTGTATCAATCTTTTATTGACTCACTTTTACACCAGGACATATAAATTTCAAATGAAAATTTATTTCCAGGTGGAAGTTTTTTTTAAGAGGTCGTAGAAAGATTACATAAATGAGGTAAGTGATAAAATAAGTTAAAATTTATTCTAAAATGTGTTTAAATAATAGCTGTAACGATCCTCAATTGATTACATGGTATGTTTGTTTCGTTATAAAATATATGTATTGAGTTTACATGTCTTGTTTCTAAACTATATATATTTTTTTAAATTATAATTTGTTAATAGATATTTTAAACATTTTTAAAAGAAATATTTTTTTTATTTCATTACATTACACAGAAAACATTGACAAACTTCATTTGGACGTAAGGCTCACAATACAAGCCGGTTTTTCATTTTTGGAGCATTTGAGGGCAGGGGGGGGGCGGGAAGAGGTAGGCTGCCAACTAGATAGAAAGCCTATCATGTAAATATCAGTGCTGCCGACAAAGTTAGAAAGCCCATCATGTACATGTCAGTGCTTCAAATTAGTTAGAAAGCCCATCATGTACATGTCAGTGCTGCCAACGAGGTAGAAAGCTCATCATGTACATGTCAGTGCTTCCAACTAGATAGAAAGCCCATCATGTATATGTCAGTGCTGCCAACTAGATAGAAAGCCTATCATGTACATGTCAGTGCTGCCAACGAGGTAGAAAGCTCATCATGTACATGTCAGTGCTGCCAAGGAAGTAGAAAGCTCATCATGTACATGTCAGTGCTTCCAACTAGATAGAAAGCCTATCATGTACATGTCAGTGCTGCCAACTAGATAGAAAGCTCATCATATACATGTCAGTGCTTCCAACTAGATAGAAAGCCCATCATGTATATGTCAGTGCTGCCAACTAGATAGAAAGCTCATCATGTACATGTCAGTGCTGCCAACTAGATAGAAAGGCCATCATGTACATGTCAGTGCTTCCAACCCAACTAGATAGAAAGCCCATCATGTACATGTCAGTGCTGCCAACTAGATAGAAAGCTCATCATGTACATGTCAGTGCTGCCAACTAGATAGAAAGCCCATCATGTATATGTCAGTGCTGCCAACTAGATAGAAAGCTCATCATGTACATGTCAGTGCTTCTAACTAGATAGAAAGCCCATCATGTACATGTCAGTGCTTCCAACTGGATAGAAAGCCCATCATGTACATGTCAGTGCTTCTAACTAGATAGAAAGCCCATCATGTACATGTCAGTGCTGCCAACTAGATAGAAAGCCCATCATGTACATGTCAGTGCTTCCAACTAGATAGAAAGCTCATCATGTATATGTCAGTGCTGCCAACTAGATAGAAAGCCTATCATGTATATGTCAGTGCTGCCGACAAATTTAGAAAGCCCATCATGTACATGTCAGTGCTTCAAATTAGTTAGAAAGCCCATCATGTACATGTCAGTTCTGCCAACGAGGTAGAAAGCTCATCATGTACATGTCAGTGCTGCCAAGGAGGTAGAAAGCTCATCATGTACATGTCAGTGCTTCCAACTAGATAGAAAGCCCATCATGTACATGTCAGTGCTGCCAACTAGATAGAAAGCCCATCATGTACATGTCAGTGCTTCCAACTAGATAGAAAGCCCATCATGTAGATGTCAGTGCTGCCAACTAGATAGAAAGCTCATCATGTACATGTCAGTGCTGCCAACTAGATAGAAAGCTCATCATGTGCATGTCAGTGCTGCCAACTGATCGTCATGGGCTTATAGAAACATAGGAACCAATCGGACTTTCTTTTATCACTGATTGTCATGGGCCTATAGATACCAGCTAATCATTGCTTCTTTTTTTTTTTCAATTAGCATTGTTTATTTTATGTAAGTTCACTGAAATATCACCGACACCATAACCACTGTTTATCATTGTTTCCAAATAAACTTTACCCTCCTCACAATCTAATTTATTTTTCATAATATTTAATTTTTTATCTCCAGAATAAAATCTGCGAAAAAAAAAACATGCTGGTCAGATGTATCACAAGACTGATCAAAAAAGCCGAATTAGAAAATGTCGATGTTTAATTTCAATACTAAGTATTTGTGTTTTGACCATTTTAATGATGCTGCCTTCAAGTCTTAACATCAATCGCGGCACAAACAGCTGCTGTGTGGATTACAGAACAAATATCATGAATGGTATTCAGAATAATACAAGTTTTTACCTACCCGCTTCACCACAGAACGCTATTAATCAGGTGCTAATGATTTTATCAATATTACCAGACTTCGAAATAAGGCATTGTTTGAAATCATTGAAGAAGATGATCTTCCTTCTTCTAACTGGAGCTATTATAAAGAGAATATTACATATGTGAATCATTTGAATTACAGCTTTTTAATTACTGGAGAAGATATATGCATTACTGATGCACCATTCCTTTTAATTATTATACCTTCAACGATCAACCAAATTGAACATAGAGATCTCATTCGCAAGACTTGGCTCAGAGCCGCTGAGACCAATGCATGGCCGAGAAGAAAGATTCGTGACAAAATCAAACACATTTTTTATTTGGTTCATCTGCAAAATCCAGAACAAAAGATTTGGAAAAGTTAACGATCGAATCTTTCATAAATCGCGATATAGTCATGGGAGATTTTGAAGACACTTACAGAAACTTAACAACTAAAATACTTGTTGGTTTAAAGTGGACATTGAAGTACTGCAGTCATGTCCAGTATGTTATCAAAGTTGATATGGACACAGTTATTAACGTACCTATGATGCTGAATCTTTTACACCATATTGAAGAGAATATCACTTCTAAAACATTTCTTTTGGGTCTGAAACACGGTTTTAAAAAGCCTTTAGTGGAACGATCGAAAAAACGATGGAAAGTATCAAAATCAGAGTTTCCATTAGTTTATTACCCCAGTTATGTATATGGACACACTTACGTGTTGAGTATAGCCAGTCTCGAAATCTTGCTGTCAGCGTCACAAAACAAGCCGCTTATTGCCCCTGAAGACGCTTTCATCACAGGAATTTTACCGAAGTTGACCGGAATACTTCGTTTAAATTCGCCGAGTTTTGCCTCGTGCTGTAGAATTATACGCGACTGTGAAATAATTTGGAATGAAAAAGTGGCTATTACAGATGCCAAGACAAAGGAAGTCAGTGAAAAACTGTGGATAAATATTGTCAATAATACATGTAATAAAAACGTATCTATAAGACTTAAAGACTATATCATGCAATAAAAACGTATCTATAAGACTTAAAGACTATATCATGCAATAAAAGTGGTGATCTAAAACTGAAAGTTTACTTGCTAGTGATTTGTCATAGACACACATTTTAGAGTTAGGCTGTAAGTATCTTTGGGGACCACATAGCACAATATAAAACTGAAAATAGCATTGGGAGCGGTTGCCTTATGTAAATGGGCACCTTATCGGCTGACTAGTTGGCATATCCATAAACATGGTTCTGCCTCCATCGATAATGAATTCTTGGAAAATAGTTAAACTGTACGTTATCAACAGTATGAAAAACCTAAAAACACAGACAAAAATAAACAATTGCACGTAATAAAGTAATAAACTTTTACAACTGTACAGGGGAGTAAACTCCTAACGTAGTAAAACATTCTAATGCAAGGGAGGAAGAAATGTTCAATGGAACACGATTAAGGCTCATAAGCAGATTTTTTTTTGTCAAATATTATTGATGTTAAGATGCAGGTAAAACGTGTTAGAAAAAGAAATAATGATAAGAGATAATGTTTCATCATTTAGAATTCGAACTATTTTCGGAACTAATGTTCGGATTTTATGCGTAAGTATGGAGATGCAACAAAAAAAAAGTGGAAAAATCGAATTAGTAACTAATCAACCCATATAATTCAACGATTCGATCGATTGCCTACAGTGGAGTAAGTTGTGATTCTGTCTTAATACGACAGTTGCCGCGGACGGGCAAAAAAAAAACAACACCAACCAGTTAACGAGTAACGCCATGCAAGTGTTAGATTTAAGTCATCACTACTGAGCCGATGGTTCTTTTCTGCCTTGCTCGGTCTCACTAACATATGGGTCATTCCATGTCAACTTAACCAGTGGTGTTCACCCGACCCTCTCAGATCCTCCTGAAATTTTCAGGGCTTGTGGTACATACAAAGTTCAACCAAACAGCCACGATGCACCTTAACGTCATCCTTTGCTTCAAAAAAAAAAAGAAATGAATTCCTGGAACGTTTCTGGTTGCCCAATCGTACATCTGATTTGGCGTTAGTATTTGATGTTGCAGAGTTGTCAGCAAACTTGCTCTTGCTACTGGCCTCTTTACTGTGCCACCAATACCATCACAAGGACTTTTTACATGACTGGTAGCAAAAAAGTTCCACTCTGCTTCAATGCCAAAATCTGTTTTATGCAGGCACAGATTCTTGAAGTTTTTGCAGTTTTTATATTGTGTTGCTGCCCATCACTGAAGTAAACTTAGTTGGCTATGTTACGTAACCCAAGGTCATGGTCAAGTCAAGCTCCCAATTCACTTTGTTGCCCGTAATGACACATGCATAGAGAGCATGATCACCCCCCCCCACACACACACACACCTTTATAAGGTTAAGTTAGAATAAGTTAATATACAGTAGTTGAGAGAAAGATGTAGTAGAGTATAGCGCTGACAGGCTTAGAGTAGACATAGGTAGATCTAAGTAGTTTGTTATAGTAGAAGTAGTTATAAGATCTTTAAATAAGCAAAGTTGTATTATCGTTTTATTAAAGTATTTGTTATATTGTGTACTGCACTTGGTTCTGTTATGTATATACTAGTTCTATAAATTCTGACTTCACATAGAGGAATAAGTTATATCAATAATAAGATAAAAGAAGAAAAAGAAATGAGTACCCGTGTGACCTATTAACAAAGGCTCCAAGGATCAAATATTAATAAATTGTCATTATTTTTTATAAAAGTAAATTTTTTTTATAAAATGTTAAAACAGTTTTTTTCATAATTATTATTTAAATTACATGAAATCTGAACATGCAGTGATATTAAATGAAATAATTAAGAAACCATTGAAAACAATATTTTTTTTTACACTTTTTGCATTACATTCATGATGTTTTTACAAGCAAAAATTACACAAAATATTCATGTAAAAGTATTCACTTAGAAACACATCAGAATACATTTGTTAAGTAAAAAAAAATGAAATTCACAATAAGAAAACTCATTCCATCAAAGATATCAGTTCAAACATTCAAAATTACTATGGTCCACGACAGTGTAGAAAGCATGCAATTTCATGCAGATTTTCAGCAAGAAGACGCCAAGACACCAACATGAAATTTTCACCATAGTTAGTACTTGCCAAGGTTAACTGGTGTGTAAAATATTAAAAGTGTGAATTACTGTCAACATGGTCATCTGGGGGTCGCAATACGTGCAAAAATGGACGACCATGATACTTAAAGGGGCCCACAATGAGTACAATATTATTGATTAACTGGAATTATCTATCAAAATAATAAACACATATATTGTACTTACTAAATGTATAACAAGCATCATTCCATGTCTTATAGGTTCTTGGCGATACCGGGTCAAATATTGTTGAAAACTGTCTGAAGTGCAATGTTTTGACATTTTTAGGGCATTGCAAGCTACACTTAAGATAAAAACACCATTCAACTCTAGATAAAAAAAAATGAGTAAATACATTGTACTGAAAATTTCAGCCTGATACCTCGTTTAGTTTTTGAAATATTCACGTTCAAATATCGCGAAAATGCAAATGTCAGGCGAAATCGCGACTACCCTTAAAACTTTAAAAAAATCATATCTCAGAAAGTTTTTGACCAAATTGCCTGAAATTTTCAGGAATCACTCAACTTTTTATATCCAAGCCCTGAAAATTTCAGGAAGATCTGAGAGGATCGGGTGAACAATTGTCAAAATACTGGTTGAGTTGACATGGAATGACCCATATATTTATTTGTATAGGCAACATGTGTGTGAGCGTATTTTTGTTGTAAAAATGTTGTAACTGTTGTGATTTTGCATTAACTTCGACATTAGCCCCCCCCCCCCCATTAAGAAAAAAAATGAGAGAAATGTTGGAAACATTATATGAGTAAAGCGTAGCAGTGGGTGCTACGAAATTGTTTTAACACAATGCTACGACAAATTTCCTCGAAATTCTTGCAATGAAGGCAAAATCAAGTTTTACTTTATAGTTTCCGTGTTAGAGTCACATAAAAGAAACATATTTTTTATTAGCAAATAAAAAAGGATTTTTTTTAAGAGGTCGTAGAAAGATTACATAAATGAGGTAAGTGATAAAATAAGTTAAAATTTATTCTAAAATGTGTTTAAATAATAGTTGTAACGATCCTCAATTGATTACATGGTATGTTTGTTTCGTTATAAAATATATGTATTGAGTTTACATGTCTTGTTTCTAAACTATATATATTTTTTTAAATTATAATTTGTTAATAGATATTTTAAACATTTTTAAAAGAAATATTTTTTTTATTTCATTACATTACACAGAAAACATTGACAAACTTCATTTGGACGTAAGGCTCACAATACAAGCCGGATTTTATTAAACACAAACGCAATTGCCTTAAGTTCATTGACATTATACGAATGGGATATTTTGTATATAAAATAACTGACATCAATAAAAAAAAATAAAGCACCTGGTTTAGATTTATATTGTTTGAAAAATGTCGAACTAGTAAAAACGTTAACTCAACCCTCCCTCCCTCCCCCCCCCCCAAACCACTACCCTTTACTACTTTCCGGCTACAACTATGTAGACTTATAAAAAGTTTCCGAATCCCCCGAAACTACTTTCAATCAAGCTATCACAGTTTTTTTATGTGCATACAATGATAAAGGAATGTGGGAGGGCTTTGAAATTAATGGTACCATACGACTGCCTACAAGGTATGATATACCATTAGGATCTTATCAGTTTTGATAAATTAACGTTTGATGGACAAGTCAGAAATAAATGTTCGTTGAAAGAAAAATAGTTTAATATACCATGGGGTTCATTATACAAATTAACGGAAGAGCCGCACTTGGCCAGTATTAGTTTGGTCTATAGCAGGGGAGGCCACTATGAGGTTAACAAGAGCCGCACTTGGCCAACATTAGTTTGGTCAATAGTAGGTGAGGCCACGTATGAGGTTAACAAGAGCCGCACTTGGCCAACATTAGTTTGGTCAATAGCAGGGGAGGCCACTATGAGGTTAACAAGAGCCGCACTTGGCCAACATTAGTTTGGTCAATAGCAGGTAAGGCCACGTATGAGGTTAACAAGAGCCGCACTTGGCCAGCATTAGTTTGGTCAATAGCAGGGGAGGCCACTATGAGGTTATCAAGAGCCGCACTTGGCCAACAATAGTTTGATCTATCGCAGGGGAGGCCAAGCATGAGGTTGTAAAAACCAATCCCCTCTTTTTGTAAAAATATCAGTTGGTACAGGTAGGCCTACTTTTACGAATACGTCATTGTTTACTAAACGTCATGACCACGGTATTAGTTATTATAGATTTCACAGACTGTTTGAGATGTGAAGAAGGTATATAACAATCTATGAAGAAATTTCTGGGATGTGATTAGGAACCGTCCCATGTCATTTTGTTTTAAGCCATATATACTAAACAGCAAACACTGAGCATTGAAGTAGAATCCTAACACCAGGAAGGAAGATTGGGAGGGGGGGGGGGTGGGTGGGTGGGGCGGAATCAAGGTCCATGACAGCGGATCATTACAATTAAATTAGAAAAAAAAAGTCAATCACGTGATACACATGACATTTGTAAATAAAAAAGTTTAGCTACGTAATACATGTTATACATTGGTACACTGAAGCACATCTAGTTTCGCAAAACATACAAATGCATCTATAACCT
The DNA here is from genome assembly GCA_021962125.1 of Bulinus truncatus. Taxonomy (NCBI): domain Eukaryota; kingdom Metazoa; phylum Mollusca; class Gastropoda; family Planorbidae; genus Bulinus; species Bulinus truncatus. The sequence continues at coordinate 8,380,809 of JAGDYQ010000018.1, read as the reverse complement.
AAGGCACACCCAGTTACGTAATGTATGTATATATATATATATATATATATATATATATATATATGTATGTATATATATACATATATATATATATATATATATATATATAGATTATATATATAGTGGTACCTCGAGATACAAATTTAATGCATCCCCTAACGTTGCTTGTAAGTCAATTATTTGTTCGTATCTCTAAGCGATTTTCCCCTTTTGAAATTAATTGAAATGGCAAGATCCTGACGGAGGTGTAGGGTAGAGGAGGCGCAGGGGCTTAGAAATGATTTTAACGGCCTTAGCTGGTGTTATACCCTTTATCCCTTTAAGCACAGTACACATCATTGAAGTACTATTCCCGTAGTGCCTCACCAAGTCAGTCACTCGCAACCTTGGTGATGTTTTTTTTTTTTAAAATTATAATTTCAAGCTTCTTCTGAGCACTGACATTTCCACTATCTTTCTGAACAATAGCACAACATATCAGATGCTTTGACAGCGAGGTTTACGGGCGCATAGTTTAAGGCGAGAGACGCAAGAGATGCGGTTAACATTAGTAGAGAAAGTTAGTCCACATTTAGAGAGAGAGAGAGAGAGAGAGAAAGAGAGAGAGAGAGAGAGAGAGAGAGAGAGAGAGAGAGAGAGAGAGAGAGAGAGAGAGAGAGAGAGAGAGAGAGAGAGAGATAGTCCACTTAATATTATACAGATTGTTTCCCCGTCAAGAAGGGGAGCTAATATACATCATCTATTCGTCACACTTATTAATGAGGAAGGGTTGACAGAAGGAGTATTTTAACTCTGTGTCTTGTGAGTTAAAAGAAAAGGATTGAAGTGAACACACATGTTATATCAATCTGTTAGTGACTCGCCTTTACATTAGGAGATAATATTTTAACTGATAATTCATTTTCAGATGGAAGTTTTTTTAATATAAGAGGCTGTGGTAAGTGATAAAATAAATTAAAATTTACTCTAAAATGTGTTTAAATTATTCAGTTATACACAATTTATTATTATTAGTTATTTTTGTATCGTTGCAAAATAGATAGGCCTATAATAAATTCACTTGTCATTTTTTTTTTCATTTAATGGAAAGTATCTTTATCTTGTTAAAGAAATGTGTTTAATTTCATTAAATTATACAAGAAACTAAAATGTCGAACTTTACTTAGACTTACAATACAAACCAGTCTTTCATTTCATTTGGGGGGGGGGAGCATCGCTGATTTGTTTTTGGGGCCTTTGGGTTAAGCGATCTTGTACATTCTGGGCATCTAATAATCTTTGACCACTACGGTCCTTTGGCAGCCTAAACGTTCTGGTAAAAAATGAATATCGTGGGAGGCTTAATGCACTAACAATATTAACTTTCAAAAACGACCAAAGATTCAAATAAGTCTATATGGGTATGGGCGCTACAAGATTCTGTAAGTTGTTGAAAACTGCGGCAAGGACTAATGAAGAAGTAACTAAGACATTCAAATAGAAAAAGCTAGCGCTTTTTTTTTGGGGGGGGGGGGGGGATTAGACCCCTCCGAATTTTCGTCCGCCGTAAATCCGCCGAAAAATATGAGGCACGCCTCATTAGCCGCCGTATTTCGTTTGCCGTTATATTAACTGTCGCATTACTTAATCTTGTTGCACATGACCTTGCTGACCAAATCAACTCTGTCTTGAAAAGCTTTTCTGTTGATCACAAAATACTAGCTGCCATGATGGTGCTGCAATTATGATAAAGACTTCAAAGCTTTTGAGGGTTGACTTTTATGAGCAGTTTACAGCACACGTATTGCACCTTAATACTACCGACAGCATCAATAAAAATGAAGAATTTCAAGACCGCAATTATAGAAGACGATGCAGCATTCGCAGAGGATAAAGAAATGATAAAGACCCTGAAAGAAGGCATGTCTTCAGTGTGTATATTGCTTCTTGTAGATGATCAGCTTAGTGCATCAATAATGGATGCCGCTGAGAGCAGCACTAACGCCATCAATGACAGTCATAGACACAATCATAAGTCAGTGAAGGCATCATGTCCAACGCGTTGGAATTCAGCACTGATGATGATTCAGTCTATACTTCACTTGAAAAGATGATGATGATAAAACTGTTTATTTCTGTTGTTTTAAATTATAAAACTTTTCCCCAAGTATTGTAAAATTGTTTTATTGCTGAAGTTTTATCAATTCAATATTGTCTAGGCGTCAGCCGAATTTTAGCCAAATATTTCGTAATCTGCCAAAAATCAGCCGAAAATCAGCCGCAAATGTCAATTTACTCAATTTACGGTCAAATTCGGCTACGCCGGCTATCAGCCGAAAAATTATGTCAGCCAGCCGAAACTTAAAAAAAAATTCGGCTGGCAGATCTAGGGGGAATGACATACGAACATATTGGGACTTCCATATATTTTGCAGTATTTCGTTACTTCACTCCAACATCAAATCACTAGAAGCAAATGACAGTGCTGCCAACTACATTGAAAGCTCCTCATGCAAATAATAGTGCTGCCAACTACATAGAAAGCTCATCATGTAAATATCAGTGCTGCCAACTACACATAAAGCTTATCGTGTATAGTTCAATGCTCGAGCAGGAATACACACTTATTTTACCATGTTTTAGAACTTGAAAATAGGACATGAGAAAATTAACACGTTCCACATCGATGCAATAAGGAAGGAAGGGTACCAGAAATGGGCGCCGAAAAAAGAGCTGAAATGTTTTTTGCACTTTTCATATTGGGAGGTGGGTGTCAAAAATGTAATTCGGAAAGGGCATCCAAAATGTAACTTTAACATGGCGCAACAATAACCAACTGTGGTTTTACAATGATGTACTTTTTCTAACCGTTTTCTTCACTTGAAACTTCATGGGGGAAAATTTAGAATCTATTTTAGAGACACTTTTTTGTGATAGATTGTTTTTGAATTTTACATACACGTTCTTGCTCCATGACAACGCTGGACTCATAGTTCATTTTTGCATTATTTTTAAGGGACATAACCGTGTTTAACTTTGATGAAGGTCACTAATAAATGGGTTACTTCCCTTGCATTAATAATACTACATGTTTCAGATAGAGATTTATGCCAGCTGGTGATTACCGCGTGCTGGTAAATGAAAGCAGTGGTATAAACGCGTTCATTGCAAAATTTAAATATAAAAATATATATTTTAGAAAAAGGTCATCATATCTTGTTTATTATTAGGACTGGATTTTTAAAATATAAATGGACAATCGCATGAAATGAGTGATGCGATCGAAAATACAGCGCACACTACTGACAATGATGGCCTCATAACTGACAATGATGGTCTCAATACTGACAATGATGGCCTCATAACTGACAATGATGGTCTCAATACTGACAATGATGGTCTCAACACTGACAATGATGGTCTCAATACTGACAATGATGGTCTCAATACTGACAATGATGGCCTCAATACTGACAATGATGGTCTCAATACTGACAATGATGGCCTCAATACTGACAATGATGGTCTCAATACTGACAATGATGGCCTCAATACTGACAATGATGGTCTCAATACTGACAATGATGGCCTCAATACTGACAATGATGGTCTCAATACTGACAATGATGGCCTCAATACTGACAATGATGGCCTCAATACTGACAATGATGGCCTCAATACTGACAATGATGGTCTCAATACTGACAATGATGGTCTCAATACTGACAATGATGGTCTCAATACTGACAATGATGGCCTCAATACTGACAATGATGGCCTCAATACTGACAATGATGGTCTCAATACTGACAATGATGGTCTCAATACTGACAATGATGGTCTCAATACTGACAATGATGGCCTCATAACTGACAATGATGGTCTCAATACTGACAATGATGGCCTCAATACTGACAATGATGGCCTCAATACTGACAATGATGGTCTCAATACTGACAATGATGGCCTCAATACTGACAATGATGGCCTCAATACTGACGATGATGGTCTCAATACTGACGATGATGGTCTCAATACTGACAATGATGGCCTCAATACTGACGATGATGGTCTCAATACTGACAATGATGGTCTCAATACTGACAATGATGGCCTCAATACTGACAATGATGGTCTCAATACTGACAATGATGGCCTCAATACTGACAATGATGGTCTCAATACTGACAATGATGGCCTCAATACTGACAATGATGGTCTCAATACTGACAATGATGGCCTCAATACTGACAATGATGGTCTCAATACTGACAATGATGGCCTCAATACTGACAATGATGGCCTCAATACTGACAATGATGGCCTCAATACTGACAATGATGGTCTCAATACTGACAATGATGGTCTCAATACTGACAATGATGGTCTCAATACTGACAATGATGGCCTCAATACTGACAATGATGGCCTCAATACTGACAATGATGGTCTCAATACTGACAATGATGGTCTCAATACTGACAATGATGGTCTCAATACTGACAATGATGGCCTCATAACTGACAATGATGGTCTCAATACTGACAATGATGGCCTCAATACTGACAATGATGGCCTCAATACTGACAATGATGGTCTCAATACTGACAATGATGGCCTCAATACTGACAATGATGGCCTCAATACTGACGATGATGGTCTCAATACTGACAATGATGGCCTCAATACTGACTATGATGGTCTCAATACTGACGATGATGGTCTCAATACTGACAATGATGGCCTCAATACTGACAATGATGGTCTCAATACTGACAATGATGGCCTCAATACTGACGATGATGGTCTCAATACTGACAATGATGGCCTCAATACTGACTATGATGGTCTCAATACTGACGATGATGGTCTCAATACTGACAATGATGGCCTCAATACTGACAATGATGGTCTCAATACTGACAATGATGGCCTCAATACTGACAATGATGGTCTCAATTCTGACAATGATGGCCTCAATACTGACAATGATGGCCTCAATACTGACAATGATGGTCTCATTACTGACAATGATGGCCTCAATACTGACGATACTGACCTCAGTACTGACAATGATGGTCTCAATACTGACGATACTGACCTCAATACTGACTATGATGGTCTCAATACTGACGATGATGGTCTCAATACTGACAATGATGGCCTCAATACTGACAATGATGGTCTCAATACTGACAATGATGGCCTCAATACTGACAATGATGGTCTCAATTCTGACAATGATGGCCTCAATACTGACAATGATGGCCTCAATACTGACAATGATGGTCTCATTACTGACAATGATGGCCTCAATACTGACGATACTGACCTCAGTACTGACAATGATGGTCTCAATACTGACGATACTGACCTCAGTACTGACAATGATGGCCTCAATACTGACGATGATGGTCTCAATACTGACAATGATGGCCTCAATACTGACTATGATGGTCTCAATACTGACGATGATGGTCTCAATACTGACAATGATGGCCTCAATACTGACAATGATGGTCTCAATACTGACAATGATGGCCTCAATACTGACAATGATGGTCTCAATTCTGACAATGATGGCCTCAATACTGACAATGATGGCCTCAATACTGACAATGATGGTCTCATTACTGACAATGATGGCCTCAATACTGACGATACTGACCTCAGTACTGACAATGATGGTCTCAATACTGACGATACTGACCTCAATACTGACTATGATGGTCTCAATACTGACGATGATGGTCTCAATACTGACAATGATGGCCTCAATACTGACAATGATGGTCTCAATACTGACAATGATGGCCTCAATACTGACAATGATGGTCTCAATTCTGACAATGATGGCCTCAATACTGACAATGATGGCCTCAATACTGACAATGATGGTCTCATTACTGACAATGATGGCCTCAATACTGACGATACTGACCTCAGTACTGACAATGATGGTCTCAATACTGACGATACTGACCTCAGTACTGACAATGATGGTCTCAATACTGACGATGATGGCCTCATAACGGACAATGATGGCCTCATAACTGACAATGATGGTCTCAATACTGACAATGGAGGCCTCAATACTGACAATGATGGTCTCAATACTGACAATGATGGTCTCAATACTGACAAAGATGGCTTCAATACTGACAATGATAATCTCAATACTGACAATGATGGTCTCAATACTGACGATACTGACCTCAGTACTGACTATGCTGACCTATGACGACGCGAAGAGCATTTATCATATGCTTTCTGGGCTGGAAAAAATACATAAACCAATAAGCAAAGTCAGATAAGTTCTAGAAACATGTTTAAAAATAATAAAAGTTATAATGCGATTGATAGGTGAGAATGTAAATTAGCATTGCATAAATACAATCGTTTCATCATGTTTAATAAATTGTGTAGGCCTCAGGGGCGCCGAGAGCCAACAAGGGCCCCAGGGCATCATTGTGGGCCCCTTAATAAACAATGAGTAGTGAAAAAATTGGGCATAGTCGGGGCGGCCGGGCCCCTTACAGATGTGGGCCCCCTGGCAATGACCCCCCCCCATCTCGGCGTGCCTGGTAGGCCTACATCGAAGAGCCACGCTGCTGATTGGAACGGCATCGGTAGCGATTGGACCTTCCAACAGCATTAATCGTCATAGGCTTAAAGATACCAGCTAATTCTTGCTTCTTTTTTTTTTAAAATCAGCATCAGCTTTGTTTACTTTATGTAAGATCACTCAAATATCACCGACACCATAACCATTGTTTATCATAGTTTCCAAATAAACATTACCCTCTTCACAATCTAATAATATTTTTCATAATATCTATTTTTTTTATCTCCAGAATAAAATCTGCGAAAAAAAGCATGTTGGTCAGATGTATCACAAGACTGGACAAAAAAAGCCAAATTAGAAAATATCAATGTTTAATTTCAACATTAATAATTTGTGCTTTGACCATTTTTATGATGCTACCCTCAAGTCTTAACAGTAATTGCGGCACGATAAACTGCTGTGCAGATTACAGAACAAATATCATGAGAGATATTCAGAATAATACAAGTTTTACCCTACCCACTTCACCACAGAGCACCATCAATCTGTCGGTTCATCTATCAGGTGCTAATGATTTTATCAATATTACCAGACTTCGAAATAAGGCATTGTTTGAAGTCTTTGAAGAAGACGATCTTCCTAGTTCTGACTGGAGCTATTATAAAAAAAATATTACATCTGAGAATTATTTGAATTACAGCTTTTTAATTACTGGAGAAGAAATATGCATTACGGATGCAGCATTCCTTTTAATTATTATACCTTCTTCGATCAGCCAAACAGACCATAGAGATCTCATTCGCAAGACTTGGCTCAGAGCCGCTGAGACCAATGCATGGCCGAGAAGAGAGATTCGTGACAAAATCAAACACATTTTTTTATTTGGTTCATCAGCAAAATCCAGAACAAAAGATTTGGAAAAGTTAACGATCGAATCTTTCATAAATCGCGATATAGTCATGGCAGATTTTGAAGATACTTACAGGAACTTAACAACTAAAATGCTTGTTGGTTTAAAGTGGACATTGAAGTACTGCAGTCATGTCCAGTATGTTATGAAAGTTGACATGGACACAGTTATTAACGTACCTTTGATGATGGATCTTTTACACCATATTGAAGAGAATATCACTTCTAAAACATTTCTTTTGGGTCGACAACACGGTTCTAAAAAACCTTTAGTGGAGCGATCAGTATCAAAATGGAAAGTATCGAAATCAGAGTTTCCACTATTTTACTACCCGAGATATTTATTAGGACACACTTACGTGTTGAGTATAGCCAGTCTCGAAATCTTGCTGTCAGCGTCCCAAAACAAGCCGCTTATTGCCCCTGAAGACGCTTTCATCACAGGAATTTTACCGAAGTTGACCGGAATACTTCGTTTAAATTCGCCGAGTTTTGCCTCGTGCTGTAGAATAATACTCGACTGTGAAATAATTTGGAATGAAAAAGTGGCTATTACAGATGCCAAGACAAAGGAAGTCAGTGAAAAACTGTGGATAAATATTGTCAATAATACATGCAATCCAAAGGTATCTATAAGACTAGGAGACTATATCTTTCAATAAAAGTGGTGATCTATAACTGAAAGTTTTCTCACTAGTGATTTCTTATAGAATTTACACTCAAAATCAATTAAATTATATTAGAGTGAAGCAAATTCAAATGTCTATGAAAATTAATTAAGCTTATTGACGCTATAGGTAAATCGTAGGGAGTTCCATAGCGTCATAAAACCAACCTGGTCTAGGATACAAACCATTGTCTGTAAAACTAAACGTTTTCTAATATATTTTACGGCCAAAACCCGAAGCTCGTACTTTGGCCGAGGTGTGTGGCCAATATCCGATGTAGCCTACTATGTGATTATCATTATAGTATACAAGCACCCTAAATCTTTCATGACCTTTTTCTTCTATGCCATTTCGCAAACTGGCTGGCCAAATCCCGAAACCTAGAAAAGATCGGACATTGGCCTGTCAATGTGATGCAATCAGTCCCGTAGCGTGCGGGCGGAGGGCAGGGGGGCCGGGCCCCCGTGCGTTTTGTCTGCCCCACTGCTTATTTGTTCCACTTAGTAAAATGTATTACCTGCCCCCCTGCTATTGCCTGGCCCCTGCTGTAGAATGCCTGGCCCCACCTGTAGAATTTTCACGCTACGGGGCTGGATGCGATATCGACCACTTCGCAAATTGGCCGGCCAATTAACCGATTTCGAGATTTGGCCGTAACATGTATGTATTTAAATGTTGCTGTAAATCTGAAACGTAGTATATTATTGTACGGGAAATAGCCCATTTATTAGTGTCGTTCATCGTAGTTAAACGCGGCTACATTCCTTAAAATTATAAAAATTAAAAAAAAATTAATTATATAGCAAAATTAATCATTGAATCATTCATTATGATGGAGCAAGAACATGTATTCGAAATTTCAAGGAAATCTATCTCTAAAAAGTGCCTCAAAAATAGATTACAAAGTTTTTCGCAAAGAAATTAATAAACAAAATTTTCGAGTGGCTATTACAGGTGCGTGGACAAAGTCAGAGAAAAACTGTAGATAAATCAAAATATTGTCAATAATACATGCATTGAAAACGTATTTTTAAGACCAAAAGACTGTATCATGCAAGAAAAGAGGTGCTATTCAACTGAAGGTTTGCTCACAAGTAATATCTCATAGCCACACATTTTAGAAATATCTACTTAAAATAATCCAATTTTAATCATGTTTTTTAGAGCATTTTCGAAAATAAAATGCTCTATTGTCCCCGTTTTGTCTGTCTGTCTGTCTGTCCGTCATCACCCTAGATCTCAACAACAATAAGTCCTAGACCCATGATGTATATATCATTTTGTAGGTCTTGGCCTGTCAAGAAAACACTTTGGTCCATTTTGCGACCTGACCTCTGAGGGCCGAAAAAGGGGGCTTTTTATGAGGTCATGCACATTTTTCACCAAGAAGGCGTTAAGACACCAACATGAAATTTTCACCATAGCTAGTACTTGCCAAGGTTAACAAGTGTAAAAAATATGAAAAGTGTTTATTACTGTCCACATGGTCATCTGGGGGTCGCGATGCGTGCAAAAATGGACGACCATGATGCTTAAAGGGGCCCACCATGAGTACACTATTATTGATTAACAGGAATTCTCTATCAAAAAAATAAACACATATATGTTACTTACTAACTGTATAACAAACATCATTTCATGTCTTATAGGTTCTTGGCTATACCGGGTCAAATATTGATGAAAACTGTCTGAAGTGCAATGTTTGGAATTTTTCGGGGCATTCTGTGTGCAAGCTACACTTAAAATAAATAATCATTCAACTCAGAATAAAACAATGAGTAAATACTGAAATTTCAGCCTGATACCTCTCTTAGTTTTTGAAATATTCATGTTCAAATATCGCGAAAATGAAAATGTCACGCGAACTCGCGACTACCCTTAAAACTTTAAAAAAATCATATCTCAGAAAGTTGTTGACCAAATGGCCTGAAATTTTCAGGAATTACTCAACTTTGAATGTACCACAAGCCCTTATCTGAGAGGTTTGGGTGAACACCACTGGTTGAATTGACATGGAATGACCCAGAAGTGTTGTAACTATTGTGATTGGTGCATTAACTACCACATGACCTCACCCTTCTCCCATTAATAAATAAAAGTGAGAAAAATGTTGGAAACATCATACAAGTAAATTGTAGCAGTGCGAGCTATGAATGTATTTTAACATAATGTCATATCGAATTTCCACGAAGTTCTTACAAAGAAGACTAAAGCAATTTTAACTGAATAGTTTTCGAGTAAAAGTCACACAAAACGAAACATATTTTTATAAGCAAGCAGATAGCATCGAATCGATTAACAACTTCCAAATACGATCCTCAAAATGATTTCGTTTGATTGTTCTATATTACATAGAAAAAAATCATATAAATGTATTCATTACTATGTATAGGAGTACTTTTAATTTCCTAGAACCAATCATCCGAGTTTCCATTACCAGTTATGAGAAAATCGGCTTTGATATAAGAGTGTTTAGGAATACAAGGATCTATCTGGAATAAATTTGGCTCGGAAACGGAGCTTTGACTGTAGGGAAAATCCTGCAACAAATCCATCAAGCTTTGAAGTTTAATAAAGGGATTTAAATGTTTAATTGGATTCCAGCACGGCCGATGCATCCCAGCCTACGATGGCAGATAACTGATGTACAGAAGTACAGCAAAAGGCGCCTCTAGGTGATGGTGAAACATATAGTTTTTAGGGGAATCCGGAAACTGATCGATGCATGATATATAGTTTATATAGTGAAAATATGTATTAAACGATGGAACGATTTAAATTTGAAAAGATTTAATTCAAATTAGCTCGTGTTCCGAGTAGATATCATTGTATGTATGCACCCCCTACCCCTTCATAGTGGTGCGTGAAATCCCTGTAAGGATGAGAATTAAATCTCTTAGATCCTGTAAACCACTAATGGGACAGTTTTTATGATGCCCTTCTTTCATCCCCACCATAGCCGATAGTGCAATGGCCATGGAGGCACCACGGAAGACATAGCGGGGACTTAAGCCATTTGAATAAGTTTGGCAGATGCCGCTCCTGCAGATAACAACTCTATTTACTCTATAAAACTCCGCATCGAGTTTTTGCAGGGATCCAGCAATGGATCCATCCATATTTTATTATTATAGTTTGAATGATAATTTGGAATTCGAATCATTAAGGTCAGAATATGAGAACGGAAATTTCCGCCTACTACGGCGCTCGAAAGATGTATGTACCCATGTACGGATATAGGCAAGAAATGCCGGTCTATTTATTACCTTACTTTGATACATCATTTTTTAAAAGTGTCTACTTGTAACGAACTGCAAATAGCGGTCGAGTTCAAATCCTTTAAAAACCGTTCATGGGTAAGTGAAACTATAGTACAGTGGTTAATATGTTACATTTATGTAAGTTTTAATGTCGGAGGGATTGTTCGATTCTCGACACATTGTAATGAATTTTTTTTTCAATTTTATAGCTTGTCATAGGTGTTACGAGTTCTGCTTAATTTAAATTGGGAGATGCCAATTAGATTACTGTCTGCCTCTTTCGCTTTGGTTACTCATTCCTTAGACACACCTCGGAAGAACCAGTCGAACAAGATGCGTAGTTTTATAGAGTAAAATAGAGTTGTAGGTGAGAGATGAACTCAGCGAGTACAAGTCGAGAATGAGTACATGATTGAGGAGACCTAGAATATTTGATGAGGCAGAGTAGAGGCAGATTGATTTATTCATGTATAGACTTATCATGGTATTTTGGACATTATGAGTGTTTTTATATTTACGGTAAATAAAGAGTTGTATTAACGACGCATCTTGTTCTGTTGGCTCACTCACCCACGTGCTCGCTCACTTACCACTTGCTCGCTCACCGAGGGGAAGTACCTAGCTCAATAAAAATTGGCATGCCCACTGGACACTGGACAGTATACAAACAAAGAAATAGGTCATGAAAAATTGTACCAACTAATTGCCAGACGGCTGTGTTTGTAAACATACCCTTGGCCAGTAGGCTCAATTAGGGGAAGTACCTAGCTCAATGGACATTAGTATGTCCTCATGATAAAACGTCCTCATGCAGAATGTCAACCAGACGCTGTGTTTGTAAACATACCATTGGCCAGTAGTCTAAATTAGGGGAAGTACCTAGCTCAATAAACATTGGCATGTCAACTGGACAGTATACAAGAAAGAAATAGTTCACGAAAAATAGCACCAACTGACCGCCAGACGGCTATGTTTGAAACATAACATTGGCCAGTTGGCTCAATTAGGGGAAGTACCTAGCTCAATAAACATGAGTTGTGTCAACTTCTATGCCAGTTAAATGAACAACACTTTTCGACCTAGTAGTCATGGCCGGGGTCTACATTGAGATGGCCGGGGTCTACATTGAGATGGCCGGGGTCTACATTGAGATGGCCGGGGTCTAAATCGAGATGGCCGGGGTCTACATTGAGATGGCCGGGGTCTACATTGAGATGGCTGAAGTCTGCATTGAAATGGCCGAGTTGACCAAAGAGCCGTATCAAAAAAAAAGTAATTCATCGTATTAAGGCTACTGTTACATTACACTTTTTTTTAAATTCATAGATGAATTGAATGATATCTGATACAATGCACACAAACAAATATTGGCAAGCCCTTTTGCTCCACACAATGAACAAGACACACAAATAAGTCCTGAACAGTGCTGATGTTTTACATCGGTTCAAAACTAGAATATCCTCTGTTATGACTCATTTTAAATCTATTTCACACATAAATATACGTTATTACACTGTGTTCACTGTTTGTCAGTTCGCGTTGCAAGATATTCAAATGAAGGTAATATATATATATATATATATATATATATATATATATATATATATATATATATATATTTTGTAACAATAGCTTTAGATAGATCCATACAATTTTAGAACCACTGTTTAGTTGATTAAGTCAACATGGAAAGTTCGTGGGTCCAGGACACAGTTATATATTTTGATAACTGGAAATACAGCGGTTGATTTTTTTTAGGGTAAAATTAGTCTGTCATCAAAGGTCGATAAACCCCAGTTAGAAAGGGTGTTAGGGAGCCAATCAAAAGTTCTGGGGCTTTTGGGTCACGTGATAATTCACCATCACATAAATATGAGAGGTAACTCAAATTAGAACAGACCTACAGATCGACAGACCGAGGAGAGACCAACACCTACAGACTGACAGACCGACGATAGAGATAGAGACATCAAGACACCATATTAGATATACATACTCTTGCCTGTAGGACAGTATACATGTTAGATATACGTACTCTTACCGCAAGACAGTATACATATATTGACAAGTTATTAAGTATACGTACTCTTAGACATACGATAAGACAGTATACAGGTGTTCAGAGAGAAATCAAGTTATTAAATATACGTACTCTTACTCATACGAGTAGACAGTATACATTCAGAGATAAGTTGAAGATTTACAGTACACAGTCAACGTTTATTCTGCTAAAGCATATTTGTGAATATTTCGGCATTCTATAAGTGTTTTATTATTTTTTAAATAAATGTTATTGAATTGTGGAACTTGGCTTTATTAATGGTGTTTTGTGTGTGGGAGTGCCACGAGACTGAACGCTACCATCTTTGACGTAAAACCAGAGAGAATATCGGCTACTACATAACCTAATATCAACAAACTACATAACGTTTAACTACGTAACGTTATACAAAATCCATAACGTTACACACACACACACACACACACACACACACACACACACACATATATATATATATATATATATATATATATATATATATATATATATTAGGGTGGCTCACTTTATAATGGAAAAAATTAATTGATTTTTTATCATGAGCATTTTAGTTTTCCGGTTCACTGTGATTTAAAACATGTATATACCAAATTTCACACCATTTGGGCTCCTATAAATACTGCCTCAGTGCACTTGTTATCTCGTGTTTTATAGTATTCGGCAGTTGCATTAAATGAAAATTTTGCAAGGTTTAAAATGCTGTTTTTTTTAGATACAAAGAACAATTATATTACACAGTAGGAATTAAACAGTAAAATAATACTAGTTAAATGACACATTAACCTTACTGCAGTGTAATTCTAAGTACGTCATTCAAAAAATACACTTTAAAAGTCTTTAGTCTGTGCTTTCTGAGTCCTGAAGGTTTTCAAGTTGCGATCTCTTCAGCACAGTTGATTTTTTTTTGCATTTGGAAACTCTTTGCGATGCTGTTCAGCAATTTGAATCAAGTACTGCTTTTTCTCCTCTGATTTGGTGAGAGATGAGTTGAATGATGACGCCAGTGCTATTCCCCGCTCGGCACAGTCATTGACAACTTTCAAGGAAGAGACCACTGCTGTTGCCTTCTGAAAAGATGGAGTTTGCCAGGTGGAAGCATCAGTCATGAGAAAATTTGTGGTAAGCATAAGAGCATTAAAGAAGAGCAGCGAATACGAGGTCACAAAATCCTTTAATGTCACTTATGAAGTGCTGAAGGATCATTTGTTCTGCGGATGCACCTTTCTTCTTTCTGATCAACAGAAGATTTCTCCATGAATTGCGTCAAGCATTCAGCAAGGCTGTTTTTTTCTCATCCACTTAGACACGTTGAGAAAAGAGAACCAGAGGAATGAGTTCTGCTCTAAGGTACTAGAGATGTCGGCCAATCGTTTTCAATGCAGTCTGAGAAATGAAGGGAGAAACATTCTTATAATCAATAAGAAGCTTGATGAAATCCAGATCATTCAGATGTGCGTCTGCTAGAATGGGACACTGACTTCAAGCTTTAATGTAAACCAAGGATGCAAAGATACAAAATTCTGCAATCGATTAGTTTTCATGCTTAGTCAGCTTGAATTGATGACGGAAAAGATAAATCTTTATGATGTAGCTTATTTTAGACATCCACCTTGCATGGTGATAAGCTCCTGGAACACGAAAACGCACCACAAAGTGGGGGGGGGGGAATTCCTCACAGGAAGATAATGATTCAGAGACAGAAGTTCTTTGTAATCTTCACGTGGCAAATATCTTGAGTTGTCTTTCATTTAGAGGATATTTGAACAAAATGTGATGACTTCTTCTTTTAAAGCCTTGAGATTTTGCTCCATTCGAACATCGTGGCATATACTAAAGTCTGCCTGTCTTATTTTTGGCTAAAACGTATTAATGCGCTTGAATAGCAGCACATTCAGTCCAGTTGTATTACCCCCAAATGTCTTATTGAAGACGGCTGTGTTTGTAAACATACCATTGGCCAGTAGGCTCAATTAGGGGAAGTACCTAGCTCAATAAAAATTGGCATGTCCACTGGACAGTATACAAGCAAAGAAATAGGTCATGAAAAAATTGTACCAACTAACTGCCAGACGGCTGTGTTTGTAAACATACCATTGGCCAGTAGACTCAATTAGGGGAAGTACCTAGCTCAATGGACATTAGTATGTCCTCATGAAAAAATTCTACTGAATGTCAACTAGACGGCTGTGTTTGTAAACATACCATTGGCCAGTAGTCTAAATTAGGGGAAGTACCTAGCTCAGTAAACATTGGCATGTCAACTGGACAGTATACAAGCAAAGAAATAGTTCACGAAAAATAGTACCAACTAACCGCCAGACGGCTATGTTTGTAAACATACCATTGGCCATTTGGCTCCATTAGGGGAAGTACCTAACTCAATTAACAGGAGTTGTGTCAACTTCTATGCCAGTTAAATGAACAACACTTTTCGACCTAGTAAAAAAGTAAAGTTCCCTTCTTAGCCCTAACGGGCCTTCGGGGCAGATGAAGAGTAGAATTCATCTGTTTCTATAACCTCGGCATATGAAGGGATTGTGTGGTTAGCACAACGCCCAGCCGCCTTTACTTCCCCAACTTAAAGTCAGGTACCCATTTAAAGCTGGGTGGACTTGTGGGACGACTTTGCACCAAATTTCACCTGGAAAAATTCCATGGGCCTCACCACCGGGGATCGAACCCAGGACTCTCAGGTTTCGACCTAGTAGTCATACTAAATGATATTTATATAGTCGCAACATTTGATCTTATAACACTTGATTTTTATAACTAAATTGAAATGCACTGGTGAAGCTGGCTTTTTATATGAACATCAAAACTTCTAGAGATTTCTAGAATTTTCCGGAACCTTTTCAAGTGTTTCACGTTTTTCTAGAAGCTTCTAGAACCTTCTAGAGATTTCATAGAACCTTTCAGAACTTTCTAGAATTGTATAGATTTTTCTAAAACTTTCCAGAACCTTTCTAGCATTTTCTGTGTACATTATATATACATACTTACATTCAAAATTCATTCAAAATTATTTAAAATCTCAGTGTCGATGAGGCAGTACTAAATAAAGTCATATATTCATGAAATTTTTTCTGTGCTGTTTTGATGTCAAAGGAACCACAAAAAAACAAAATGCTCCAAAAAATTTTTACAAAAAGTTATTTTGGGCCACCCTTAATATATATATATATATATATATATATATATATATATATATATATATATATATATATACAGTGGATTCCGCTTAATTGGAACACCGCTTAATTGGGACAAATCTCAAAGAAACCAAACCAAGAAGCCAATAGTAAATTTGTATGTTTAATTGGGACAGCCGCTTAATTGGGACAAAAAGCCTCGGTCCCGATGTGTCCCAATTAAGCGGAATCGACTGTATATATATATATATATATATATATATATATATATATATATATATACAGAAAACACTTCGCTATTTCAAACAAAAAAATTCTCTACCTATACTGTAATTAATGTAGTACCTAAATATTGAAATACAATTGCAGTCGTATTAAAAGAAATACTTCTGACATATGGTATAGTAAACAACTCCATCAATTTAAATAGATAACATTGAAAACTGGATGATAGATTACTAATAATTGTGTCGCTCCGGCCTTTGGAGAATTTAGTGACATTATTTTCATTGACTTTAAAGATGGATTCAGGGCCGCTCTGCAATATCGTTCAAGGATGTACAAGACAACCGGGCGGCAGCCTCTAAGATGGCAACAAACTTTAAACTTCAGAAACAGATTTTTTTTTTAATTTAAAAAAAAAACGGATTTAATTAAACACTAACGCAAATGTCTCAAGCTCATGGGCATTTAAAACAGTAATATTCATTATAGATACAAATAATTAAACATTAATAAAAATCAAGTACTAGATATGAAATCCTCCACCAACATCATTTATTACTTTCCGGCCACGAATGAGTAAATTTATTTATTAGCCCATTGATGAAAAGTTACCGAAACCCCCCGGAGATTGCTTTCATTTTGCCTTGATAATATCATAGTTTATAGGTACATAAAAAGGCTTTGAAATTGATGGTCCCATACGATTTTGTATGTGGGATACACCATTTGGATCTTATCGGTTTTGATAGTTGAATGTGTGATGGACACGACGGAAATAAATGTTCATTATATTAAATGTCAATAAGTCAAAAAGTTGAACTTAACAGTTCGACAGTCGAGCGATTTTACGCACGAACATCCAATAGACGAAAGAAAATTATACATTTTTTAAATACAATGCTGACTTATCTGTACATTATTATTATACCTGTATTATACCTGTCTGGCAAAACTTACCATATTTGCGTCTTCGTTATCAGAGCTGGGTTATAATCAAAAGGGGGGGGGGATATTTATTGCGAGTAAAAATTACGTCACATAATTACACAACCTGTGTCCATTGCTAAGACGTCACAAAGTCTAAAACACACATTTTACAAAATTAAAACAAAAATTTAAAACATACATTTTAAATAAAACATACAAAAAACTTTAACAATCTTTAACAACAACGTCGTGGGGTCGAAATGTCGCGGGATCGAACTGTCTGGGGTCGAAAAGTCGTGGAACCACTTAAAAATACTTTAAAGTTTACTGTCAACGTTTCAATAAGAAGGGGAATCGCGTAAACAATTCTTCACCATTAATAGGCAAAGTCAGTCCACGCCTTTCCTGTACCATACTAATTTTTTTTTGGGGGGAGGGGGGAGAATGAGAGAGAAAAGGGGGGGGGGGAGAGGTTGATGTCTAGAGAATATTATATGGATTGTTTCCCGTCAAGAAGAGGGGTGGGTGGAGGTGGGGGGAGGGATAATATACATCACCAATTCGTCCCACTTATAAATGAGGAAGGAATGACTGAAGGAGTATTTTGATTAACTATGTGTCTCGTGAGTGAAAAGAAAAGAAAAAGATTGAAGTTGTATCAATCTTTTAGTGTCTCGCCTTTACACTAGGAGATACATATTTTAACTGATAATTAATTTTCAGATGGAAGTTGTTTTTTTTTTTCCTTTTGAGAGGGCGTGGGAAGATTAAATAAGTGAGGTAAGTGATAAAATAAGTTCAAATTCATTCTAAAATGTGTTCAAATAATACTGGCAATGATCCTCAATTTATTATTACAAGGCATGTATGTATCGTTACAAAATAGATACAATGAATTCAATCGCCATGTTTTTTTTTTAATTTAATAGGTTTTTGAATATATAAATTTTATAGAAATTTTCAATGTTTTTTTTTTTAAGAAATTTGTTTTCTTACATAAAAGTACACAGAAAACAGTCACACTTCTTTCAGACTTGAAACTCACAACACAAACAGGTCTTTTGTGGAATGGGATAGGGGGTGGGGGCAAGATAAAGGTCTTTTTTGGGCCTTTGGCTAAAGCGATGCTTGTAAATCTAATAACCTTTGATCACTGCGTCCTTTGAAAGCCTAAACATTTTGAAGCCTAAATGCACAAGCAATATTGTCTTTCATAAATGGCCTAATATTCAAATAAGTCTATATGGGTATGAGAGCTACAAAATTATGTAAGTTGCTAAAAACTGAGGCAAGGAATTTCTGTTGAAAACATTATATTAAATAAAAAACAAAAAAAAAACGAAAGCTTATTATGGGGGAAAAGTGACTAACAAATATAAAGGACTTCAATATATTTTACAGTATTTCGGTACTTTACTCGAGCCTTCAATCACTAGAAGAAAATGGCAGTGCTGCCAACTACATAGAAATCTTTTCATGTTTATGTCACTGCTGCAAAATACATAGGACCAGGCCCGTAACGTGCGGGGGGGGGGCAGGGGGACGGGCCCCCCTGTGTTTTGTCTGCCCCCCCTTCTTATTTGTTCTACTTATTAAAATGTATTACCTGCCCCCCTGCTATTGCCTGGCCCTGCTGTAGAATGCTTGGCCCCTCCTGTAGAATTTTCACGCTACGGGGTTGTATAGGACGCTTATCGTGTGTAGTTAAAAGCTCGTGCAAGAGTACATACTTATTTTACAAGTTTTAGATGTTGAAAGTAGCGAATGTGAAAATAACACTTCGCACTTTGACTCAGAAGCGAAGCAAGGTACCAGGAATGGTCTCGAAAAAAAAAGCGCTGTGAAATGAGTTTGCATTTTTCAGATTGGGAGAAGGGCTCAAAAAAAATTAAATCGCACAGGGCGATACAATAGTTAGCCACTGTTCTGCTTCTACGTACTTTTTTATCATTAGGGCTGGATTTTAAAAAAAAATATAAATGGACACCTGAATGAAATGAGGGATGCACTTGAAGATTTAGCGCACAATACTGACGATACAATCTTAAAACGCGAAGAGTATTCGTCATAAGACTTCTGGGCTGGAATAAATTTAATGAAACTAATAAACAAAGTTTTATTTTTTAAAGAAACATGTTTCGAAAAGTAAAAGAAGTTATAATGCGGTTGATAGGTGATATTGTAAATTTACATTGCATAAATACAACCGTTTCATCATGTTTAATAAACTGTTTACGTCGAAGAGCCATGCTGCTGTTTTGAACAGCCTAGGTAGCAATCGGACTTTCCTATAGCACTGATCGTCATGGGCTTTTAAAAGCCAAGCACGTAACGGCTTCTTGTTATTTTAACCAGCATTATTTACTTTATGTAAGATCACTGAAACATCACCAACACCATAACAACTGTTTAACATTGTTTCCAAATAAACTTTACCCTCCTCACAATCTAATGATATTTTTGATAATAACTACCGGTAATTTTTTATCTACAGAATAAAATCTGCGAAAAAAAACAACATGCTGGTCAGATGTATCACAAGACAGGACAAAAAAAGCCGAATTAGAAGATGTCGATGTTTAATTCCAACATTGATTATTTGTGTTTTGACCATTTTAATGATGCTGCCCTCAAGTTTTAACATCAATAGTGGCACAAACAGCAGCTGTGTCGATTACAGAACAAATACCATGGACGTTATTCAGAATAATACAAGTTTTTACCTACCCACTTCACCACAGAGCACCATCAATCTGTCGGTTCATCTATCAGGTGCTAATGATTTTATCAATATTACCAGACTTCGAAATAAGGCATTGTTTGAAGTCATTGAAGAAGACGATCTTCCTAGTTCTGACTGGAGCTATTATAAAGAAAATATTACATCTGTGAATTATTTGAATTACAGCTTTTTAATTACTGGAGAAGATGTATGTATTACGGATGCACCATTCCTTTTGATTCTTATACCTTCTACGATCAACAAAGCAGACCAGAGAGATCTCATTCGCAAGACCTGGCTTAGAGCCGCTGAGACCAATTCATGGCCAAGAAGAGAGATTCGTGACAAAATCAAACACATTTTTTTATTTGGTTCATCAGCAACATCTGGAAAAAAAGATCTGGAAAAGTTAACGATCGAATCTTTCATTAATCGCGATATAGTCATGGCAGATTTTGAAGATACTTACAGAAACTTAACAACTAAAATGCTTGTTGGTTTAAAGTGGACATTGAAGTACTGCAATCACGTCCAGTATGTTATCAAAGTTGACATGGATACAGTTATTAACGTACCTTTGATGATGGATCTTTTACATCATGTTGAAGAGAATATCACTTCTAAAACATTTCTTTTGGGTCGACAACACGGTTCTAAAAAACCGTTAGTAGAACGATCGATACCACACTGGAAAGTATTGCAGTCAGAGTTTCCATTAGTTTATTACCCCAGTTATGTATATGGACACACTTACGTGTTGAGTATAGCCAGTCTTGAAATCTTGCTGTCAGCGTCCCAAAACAAACCGCTTATTGCCCCTGAAGACGCTTTCATCACAGGAATTTTACCGAAGTTGACCGGAATACTTCGTTTAAATTCGCCGAGTTTTGCCTTGTGCTGTAGAATAATACTCGACTGTGAAGTAGTTTGGAATGAAAAAGTGGCTATTACAGATGTCAAGACAAAGGAAGTCAGTGAAAAACTGTGGATAAATATTGTCAATAATACATGCAATAAAAACGTATCTATAAGACGTAAAGACTATAACTTTCAATAAAAGTGGTGCTCTAAAACTGAAAGTTTACTCACCAGTGATTTCTCTTAGAAACACATTTTAGAAATATCTACTTTTAATAATCCAATTTTAACCATGATTAGTTGTTTTTTGTTGTTTTTTTTTTGCATTGGGGCTTAACCATATCGATGGGTTTAACATTATAACAAAAGAAATTACATTTGCTTGTAACGACAATTTAATCGAGAGATATTCTGGAGCTAGGCTTAAGTATCATCTTTCGGACTACTGACTGGCTTGATTGGGCTGATGAAACAACAACTACAGACTGGCTTGATTGGGCTGATGAAACAACAACTACAGACTGGCTTGATTGGGCTGATGAAACAACAACTACAGACTGGCTTGATTGGGCTGATGAAACAACAACTACAGACTGGCTTGATTGGGCTGATGAAACAACAACTACAGACTGGCTTGATTGGGCTGATGAAACAACAACTGACTTGATTGGGCTGATGAAAACGACTACAGACTTGGTTTCTTTTTTCACAGCTATGAATTGTGGGATAAAAAAATGTATAATACTTTTCATGAAAAAATAAACAATTTACAACTCTCTCTCCAATGCACTTTTAAGGATTGCAAGGCTAAATAGAAAGCTACTTGAGGGATATGGGTAGACCCCTCAACCAATACAGACCCTGAAAGAAGGCATGTCTTCAGTGTGTGAATTGCTTCTTGTAGACGATCAGTTCACTGCATCAATAGTGGATGCCTCTGAGAGCAGCACTAACGCCATCGTTGATAGCCACGGACACAATCATAAGTCAGTGAAGGCATCATGTCCAATGCATTGGAATTCAACACTGATGATGATTCAGTCTATACTTGACTTGGAAAGAGAGGTTTAAAATACTCTCAAGCGTATTGGTCTAGTTGATAGTTGTCTCCGTGAAGATGAAATTGACTTTTTAAGTGAACTCGTTACCTTTCTGAAACCATTTCAAGACCTAACTGATCTCTTCAGTTTTTCAATGCCAACCTTATCAACTATTCCACTAGTGAAAATGCCCATTAGAATTATTTGTACTGCATAAAATACGATAAGATATGATAAGATACGAATGAATAAATTGTCAGTTCTCAACCAGCGTGACCATCGATTTCCTGTAAATGATCACATCAACTTGCATCAGCTGCTTGATCCAGGTCCCAAATTATTGATTCCACGGTCAGAAGCTATAATTCTGGAGAATGGCCCGTGGATTCATCATGTCTAAAGCTGGTGTATCGCATTCGCAGCTAGTCAGTGAACATGTTTCTGAAAAAACCCGATGTAAGCGATTGCGAATGGAGCTGATGAATGAGCTGAGAACTGAGCACTCACCTGACGATTGTACGAATAAGGTATTCTATGTTAATTTATTGGCATTGAAACAGTTTTCGTTTTATTTTGCTCTCAATAGACCACTCAGTTTGCAGTGCTGTTATGTTTTGATTTTTTGAACATTTATTACAGATGACAGTGGAAATTGCTAACTATTTGACGGCGCCTGTTGTTCAGTTTCATGATGTCCTCGCTTCCTGGCGCAGCAGTGTTGCATCATCCTCATATCCACAACTTACTCAACTAAGCTCGTCTTCGCCTATCATCATCAGCATATCTGTACCAGTGGAATGCATGTGTTCGGTTACTGGTTTGATAATGAACAGCAAACGATCAAGCCTAACAGCTGACAAACTGTATCGCGTTTATTTTATTCACCACACTTATTAACTGATCAAGGTACTGAGTGACAGAAACTGAATGAGTGGAATGCATTCATGTATTGTATTAGTAGGACAGCATATAAAACTGTTTTTTTCTGTTGTTTTAAATAATAAAACTTTTCCCCATGTATTGTAAAAGTGTTTTATTGACGAAGTTGTATCAGTTCATTATTGTCTAGGCTCCAGCCGATTTTTAGCCAAATATTTCGTAATCAGCCAAAAATCAGACGCAAATATCCGGCTAATCCGGATATCAGCCAAAAAATTATGTCAGCCAGCCAAAAAAATTTTTTTAAAAATTCGGCTGGCAGGTCTAGATATGGGTAAAGGTTGTCCAGGCAAAAGGCAGTGACAAATACTTTTCGTTTAAAACACCAAGAAATTGAAGAAGGTCGACAAGTTGCTGTTTGACTCATCACCAAACCATTGCCCAAGTATCGCTTTAGAAAGGTAAGCATTTTCCATTATGAAAATAAGTAGATTTATTCGCGAACTTACGGACATAATTTCGCACCATTTGAGGTACAGTCGCTAATAAAGGTTGAGATCCGCTGCTGCAGTGTAGGATAACCCGTTTGGCTCTTATCAGTTTTGATAATTAACTATTTGATGGACGAGTGGGATATACATTTTCAGTGCATAAAATGTCGATATGACTTTTTAAATTATATGAAATTCATTCAAACCCCATTTTCAACAACATTGATCTTGTTAGTTAAACGTCATATTAATATTGGCATTTTGAACATTGAAAATAATAATGACAATCCCGAAAAAAAAATCTCTTAAGGGGCCGTTCACTTATTACATAGCGCTTTTTTTTAAGGTGGGTGTGACTCTTGTGAGGGAAACTAGACAATATTTATGAAACAACTGAAATTTTTTTTTACTAAATTAGTGTGTGCGTGTGTGTGTGCGTGTGTGTGTGTGTGCGTGCGTGTGTGTGTGTGTGTGTGTTAATTCAGAACCCATCTCTCGCTAGCCTATAGCGCATCTTCACATTTTCTTTTTTTAAAACTTTTACCACGACAAGTACTAATGTGCTGATGGAAGTAAACTATTATGTCTGAAACATTTTTATTAAATTAATCAGTAAGTAGTTTAGAGTTAAACACATATACTTTCATAATTAAAAACTTTCATAAAAGCATATTATAAACTCTAGCCCTATTTAATATTTGCATCGGGTGCAACGCAATTTTGATTAAGCACCATCTCAAACATAAACTTAACGAAGAACAATACCTGTTAATATAAGTATGTAAAATAAGAATTCTAAAAGCTGATGAAAAATTAGTGCTCACAGTGGCGTAACGAGGTGGGGTGCAGAAAGTGGTCCTGCCTTGGGCAACATTAACTTTGCCGCCAGCCTGGGGCGACATTGGCTCTTCTTTAGTGCTTTTTGGGAAAGGAATGGGTGTTAATTTAGGTTACATCTGGAGCAACACAAACGTTATTTTGAGCCATTGCATTCACGTGACAACATATAAGGACTAAGATTAAGAGACTCATTAAAGCTGTTTTCTTAAGAATCAAATTAAAAATTCTTTTTACTGTTAATTTTGTTATCTTGTGTGACATGATTTAAATATTCACGCATTCAGCTAACTGAATTCAGACATTTATTTCTTTAAATTTCATATTTTAAGTTTAAAAAAATAGAAAAACAAAACACAAAGAATAAATTGAGAGCTAATTGTCTTTTATTGTCTGGGTAATTTTAAAAATTCATATTCATATTTTAACCTATTGCAATGTTATATCTCATCTAATTTTATAATTTGCTTTT
>JAGDYQ010000018.1:8344821-8355269 GCA_021962125.1 Bulinus truncatus | reverse complement strand
TTGTACTTCGTTCAGTTACGTATTGCTGTGAAGAAAGACAGACAGACAGACAGATAGAGAGAGAGAGAGAGAGAGAGAGAGAGAGAGAGAGAGAGAGAGAGAGAGAAACTACAAAACATTATTATAAAGTGAGCGAAGAAATGGTAAACGAGCCACACGTATTTTGACTCACTAGACAAACTTTGTACTGGGGCAGGGATGGGTTGTCCGTGCTGAGTCAAGGTGTGTGTGCATATTTCTACACCTCTCTCTCTCTCACCTTCAATCTGGTGAGTCTCTCTCTCTCTCTCTCTCTCTCTCCATCCCCTTATCTATATTGCTTTACCCTGCTTCTGTACATCCTTTCCAGTAAACACAGTTGGGATCTTATTTTCTTTTATTTAAACACTTTTCTTTGTGTGTTCAAGATGTGTTTCGGGTGAAGATGTTGTGTTAAAAACAAAAATTATGTAAACCGAGTTCTTAAAGTGTTTACCTCAAGCTAAATTATTCACTAAAGGATTATTTATTTATTTATTCACGGTATTTTCATTGCAGGTTCTAATTTTATTGAGTGAGAATTTTAACAAAAAATAAAAAAAATCCCTATACACATCAGTGGCGGCCCCAATGCGGCTCCTAGCGCCGCTCGCTGCTCTTCATTTAAGCTATGTGCGGTTCCCAATGAATAGCGTTTGAGGCATTATTAATTTTCCCCCACCATTGAATTTTGGATAAATTGACTAACTTTAAACTTATTTTTACTGCATGAAACAAACCCTTCATACGGCTCTTTAATCACCCTCATGTGTTGCCGACCCTGGTTTATGCGATACATATATATATATATATATATATATATATATATATATATATATATATATATATATATATATATATATATATATAATGCCGGCGTTTAATATATAGATAGTAAATGGACAGATTTATGTATCAACATTGTATTTCCTAATATAGGCCTGTGTATCTATAAACGGATATCCATTGTTTTTTTTTAAGCCCCAGTGTAACAGATACGATACAATCTTCATTTCTATGTTGAGTGTCTTGTGAAAGGTTAAAAATGTGCGTTTGTTTTCATCTAAATTGAGTTATTATTCTTCTGAGTTGAGTTATAGGACTTGGATTATTTTTGGAACTCGTTGTTTGAGTAAAGGTAAGAGACGATGCATTCCCCCCTCTCCCCCCCATAACCTATCTGCTCTAACCTTTCCTTCTTCTCTTCCTAGCTTTATAGTTTATCATAACATCACTGACTTTTATCATACCATCCTTCAACAGAAAAAGAGATAAGGAAGAATATATATATATATTTATATACTAGCTGTACCCTGCAAAACATTTGCATAGAGTTATATCCCCTTAGGCTTGATCAGTAGGCTAGGTTATTTTTGGCTTCGGGCAGATCCGATTTTCTCATGTTTGCATTTTAACCTGGAATATTGGTGTGTGTATTAATTCTTTACTTTCGATTGAATGCAGAACCCAAATCGCTTCTATATTATTAGATATAAAGGAGTAGAATTTTTAAACTGCTTGAAACTATCATGATACTATATAGTTGTTGTTTTTTTTTTACGATGTTTTTATTATATTTGTAAAATAAAAAAAAGATATGATACATTATATCATTTTATAAAACTGTTTAGTTTCGTATATAAACTAGTGACAAGGTGGTGGTGGTGCTGGCTTATGGTGCTGGCCATCTGAGTGACGTCACATTTTAAAAATATGTGTTATTAGAGTTGTAAACTTGGAAGTAGTTTGTCCACCCCCTTCCCCCCCCCCCCTTTACTTTCCTTAATGATACGTGTATCGATTTTCAGTGAAGACAATTATTAATTAGGCATTAGAAAGTCGATGGAGATGGGGGGGGGGAGATTTATTGAATGTCCACCCTTTTCTATGGTGGTTAAACTACAGAGGCACTATGGGGGATGTCAATGTGTATGTGTTTGTTTGGTGTGTTGTGCATGTGTTTGTTCGTTTATTTGTTTGTTGTGTGTTTATATGATTGTGTGGAGTGGGTTCTTAAGTTTGTGTATAAGAAATGGACTGAACATCTGCTCATGTTGTAACCAAAGTAGGCTTAGTAAGTAGGCAAATCCTACGATGTATGTCTGTGTTGTGTGTGTAGTGTCATGTGTGTATTTGTTATGTTAGTGTGTGTGTGTGTGTGTGTGGTGTATATGTGCTACGTGTGTGGTGTGTATATGTGCTACGTGCGTGGTGTGTATGTGGTTTAGTTTTTTTATTGGTGTGTGTGTTTTGTGTGTGTGTGGTTTTGTGTGTGTGTGTGTAGTTCGGTGTGTGTATGTGTGGTTTAGTCTGTGTATATGTTGTGTGTGTGTGTATATCGGTGTGTGTATGTGTGGTTTATTGTGTGTATGTGTTGTGTGTGTGTAGTTCGGTGTGTTTATGTGTGGTTTAGTGTGCGTATGTGTTGTGTGTGTAGTTCGGTGTGTGTATGTGTGGTTTAGTGTGTGTATGTGTTTTGTGTGTGTATGTGTTTTATATGTGTGTGTAGTTCGGTGTGTGTGTGTGTGTGGTTTCGTGTGTGTGTATGTGTAGTTCGGTGTGTGTATGTATGGTTTAGTGTGTGTATGTGTTGTGTGTGTGTAGTTCGGTGTGTGTATGTGTGGTTTAGTGTGTGTATGTGTTGTGTGTGTGTAGTTCGGTGTGTGTATGTGTGGTTTAGTGTGTGTATGTGGTGTGTGTGTGTCGTTCGGTGTATGTGTGGTTTAGTGTGTGTATGTGTTTTGTGTGTGTATGTGGTTTATATGTGTGTGTAGTTAGGTGTGTGTATGTGCTATGCAGACCACTAAGGCTAAGTGATGAAACCTATCCAGGCTATTGGCCACGGCCATACAACCATGGCCAGTGGGGGAATGTTACAAGGAAAGTCTCAAACCTTTGTACGCCATTTCATGAACTGACTCTATGACTTAAACTGTTGTATGCCATTTCACGAAGTGACTACATGACTGAAATAAACTGTTGTATGTTGACCACGGATCAGCTGAACTAGTTGAGGGCAGACAGGGCGTACCGCGGTGGGCGGCGTGTACTTTGGCCTTTTCGACTAGAGCCAAAATGTTTCACTTCTTTGGTAAGATTTAGAACGATGTCAGGGCAGCATTCTCAGGGCAAAACAACCCAGGGGCCACTAACGCTGGATGCGCCTCTAACGCTGGATGCGCCACTAACGCCGGATGCGCCACCAACGCCGGATGCGCCACCAACGCCGGATGCGCCACCAACGCCGGATGCGCCACCAACGCCGGATGCGCCACCAACGCTGGATGCGCCACTAACGCCGGATGAGGCCACTAACGCCGGATGAGGCCACTAACGCCGGATGCGCCTCTAACGCTGGATGCGCTACTAACGATGGATGCGTCACTGCTATGGCGGCACTATGTGAATGTGTGTTGTGGGTTTTTATTTAGGAAAGGAGCGGGCGGGGGGGGATGGGGAGACAAGGAGGGAAGACTACTTTACAATAAACCGTGTCAAACTGTCGACCTACCACTGCTAACTCAGTTGCTTTCACCCCCACCTCACCCCGGCTGCCCCCCCCCCTTTGCATTTCCCATACATCATTTGACTTACACTGACTTGCCAACTTTAACGATAGAAAACCAAAAAAAAAAAATGCAAACTGCACAAAGACAGATGATGAAAAACAAAAGGTGTTTAATGTTCATCAGACACACACACACACACACACACACACGGGGTAACACCTCAACAGACATTTTGATGGAGGGGATTTCGGCCAATTGTTTCAGAAGGCCCCACCCACATCACAGAGTTGTTTGCTGGAAGTGTTTAGACTAACCCTGGTCGGTAAAATTATTTGTTTAAAAAAAAATATATGCTCATCATCTAATGTATCTGAAATAACATCTGCGTACTAGTTATTTTTTTATGCATGGGGAAAAAGGAGGAGAGATAACTTGCTCCAATAGTTCTGTTTAGAGATACAAAGTTATGTTTAAAGATACAAAGTTCTGTTTAGAAATACAAAGTTATGTTTAAAGATACAAAGTTCTGTTTAGAAATACAAAGTTCTGTTTAGAATTGCTAATTTCTGTTTAGTAATACAAAGTTCTATCTAGAAATAGGTTCTGCCTAGAAATACAAATTTCTGTCTAGAAATACAAATTTCTGTCTAGAAATACAAATTTCTCTCTAGAAATACATAGTTCTGTCTAGAAATACATAATTCTGTCTAGAAATACAAAGTTATGTCCAGAAATACAAATTTCTGTCTAGAAATACATAGTTCTGTCTAGAAATACAAAGTTATGTCCAGAAATACAAATTTCTGTCTAGAAATACATAGTTCTGCCTAGAAATACAAATTTCTGTCTAGAAATACATAGTTCTGTCTAGAAATACAAAGTTATGTCCAGAAATCTCTAAATGTGTATTGTTATTGTAAAAAAAATATTCGCTCCCCTTTTCTCGTAACATAATGTTGTGTCTTGGACGTCGACCCTTCCACCATCTTTGTACGAACACCTTACGGTCCGTAAGACTCTTTGATGCTGGCCGCACCAAGCTTCTCTCCACTCATCCAAAATTGTTCGCTTTTAGGTTAAATGTATATGATCTCATAACAACACAGCATCCATTTGCTCTTGGTGCGGCCACCCTCAGTCAAATTGAAGTCCACTGTGACCCGCGGATTAAAAAGTTTGGCCGCCCCTGTATTCTATTTGGACGTGCTGACGTATGCTCTTAAAATTCGCGCCGCCAAATAAATAGTTTCTTAAAATGCATGTACATTTGAAATTTCATGTGTGCGTATATGTTAGCACGCGCGCGCGCGCGCGCGCGCGTGTGTGTGTGTGTGTGTGTGGTAGTGTGTGCATTTCTGCATATATGAACCTAGTTTAAAAACGGGAAAAAAAAATTGATAAAACAGTTGATGTAAACAGTTGTTTTTTACTTCTTCTTCGAGATACGAAATGAGGAAAATATTTAAAAACATATTAGCCAAAAATACCAGAGCAGAAACAAATATAGCAGCACACTCACCCCCACCCTCACAAACACAAATATACTCACCCGTTCATCACCCTTTGCCCTAATACACTCACTCACACACACTCGCACACACACCCTCAAAACACACAGCATTCACACCTGCAGAGCATCAAGCCCAAGGGTAATAAAGAACACAGAGAGAATTTTACTGTTAGCTGTTTGCTTCAAACTTCACAACACCGTACCGGTACAATATAATAATTTATCATGTTTAAGAACCACTTTTCCTTCCAGCTACGAAAATTGTTTTTTTTTTTATATAAATATATTTGTATTAGCTTTACCTTAATGAGAATACGTTCGTATCAATCATTGAAGAAACTAAAATATTAAGTTACCTTTAAAAAAAGCCATTATACTTCATTGGCCCAAATTACCTAAACTATAAATAACATTGTCATGTAAGCCAAGTACAAAAAGTATAAATAGATGAATATCCTGATTAAATGTCAGATACTATCTTACTGTACATGATTACGAGATACCATCTTACAATACATAAATACATTTTTCAAGTTTGTTCTTTCCTATTAATTTGGCTACTGGCCTATACTTAATAATGCAAAATCACTTTTTTTCCCTCACTTCTTTATTTCTACTTACCTACAGACAAACAAAAACACAGAATTGCCGCATAATGAGCCACGTTTCATTGTGTATATTTGTTTTCTGTCTTTCTGTCTGTTTGAGTCAGACATTTGATTCATCAGACAAAGTAAAGAAGTACTTTATTGTTTAAATATTATGAAGTAGAAGAGAAAGAAACGCCACTGTATTGCAGAGAGGGGGGGCAGAGTTACAGTAATTAATCATTTACATTTTACCCTATTGAGCAGTTAGCGCGGGGTGTGTGTCTAGAACTGTAAAGGCTGCCCTGATTT
The DNA here is from genome assembly GCA_021962125.1 of Bulinus truncatus. Classification (NCBI taxonomy): domain Eukaryota; kingdom Metazoa; phylum Mollusca; class Gastropoda; family Planorbidae; genus Bulinus; species Bulinus truncatus. The sequence continues at coordinate 8,349,333 of JAGDYQ010000018.1, read as the reverse complement.
TAGATAAACATGCTGACATTGCATGACATTCAGTAACATACGTCAGCATCAACAGCTGCATATTGTTAATGTACAGTCCAAGAGCAGACAACTGGATGTGGATAACAAAAGTTCGCTATCGAACGAGTTGTGGTTCTTGAAACAAGGAGCCAAGTATTATTTCATATTTGTGCTGCAGAACCGTTATTTTAGATTAAAGGGCCTGCTACCCCCACTCCATTAGAACTGGTTTTAGGCCCAACAACTCCATTAGAACTGGTTGTAGGCCCAACAACTCCATTAGAACTGGTTGTAGGCCCAACAACTCCATTAGAACTGGCTGTAGGCCCAACAACTTCATTAGAACTGGTTGTAGGCCCAACAACTCCATTAGAACTGGTTGTAGGCCCAACAACTCCATTAGAACTGGTTGTAGGCCCAACAACTCCATTAGAACTGGTTGTAGGCCTAAAAACTCCATTAGAACTGGTTGTAGGCCCAACAACTCCATTAGAACTGGTTGTAGGCCCAAAAACTCCATTAGAACTGGTTGTAGGCCCAACAACTTCATTAGAACTGGTTGTAGGCCCATCTACTTCATTAGAACTGGTTGTAGGCCCAACAACTCCATTAGAACTGGTTGTAGGTCCAACAACTTCATTAGAACTGGTTGTAGGCCCAACAACTCCATTAGAACTGGTTGTAGGCCCAACAACTCCATTAGAACTTGTTGTAGGTCCAACAACTTCATTAGAACTGGTTGTAGGCCCAACAACTCCATTAGAACTGGTTGTAGGTCCAACAACTTCATTAGAACTGGTTGTAGGCCCAACAACTCCATTAGAACTGGTTGTAGGCCCAACAACTCCATTAGAACTGGTTGTAGGTCCAACAACTTCATTAGAACTGGTTGTAGGCCCAACAACTCCATTAGAACTGGTTGTAGGCCCAACAACTCCATTAGAATTGGTTGTAGGCCCAACAACTCCATTAGAACTGGTTGTAGGCCCAACATCTTCATTAGAACTGGTTGTAGGCCCAACAACTCCATTAGAACTGGTTGTAGGCCCAACATCTTCATTAGAACTGGTTGTAGGCCCAACAACTCCCTTAGAACTGGTTGTAGGCCCAACAACTCCATTAGAACTGGTTGTAGGCCCAACAAATCCATTAGAACTGGTTGTAGGCCCAACAACTCCATTAGAACTGGTTGTAGGCCCAACAACTCCATTAGAACTGGTTGTAGGCCCAACAACTCCATTAGAATTGGTTGTAGGCCCAACAACTCTATTAGAACTGGTTGTAGGCCCAACAACTCCATTAGAACTGGTTGTAGGCCCAACAACTCCATTAGAACTGGTTGTAGGCCCAACAACTCCATTAGAACTGGTTGTAGGGCCCAACAACTCCATTAGAACTGGTTGTAGGCCCAACAACTCCATTAGAACTGGTTGTAGGCCCAACAACTCCATTAGAACTGGTTGTAGGCCCAACAACTCCATTAGAACTGGTTGTAGGCCCAACAACTCCAGTAGAACTGGTTGTAGGCCCAACAGCTCCATTAAGAACTGGTTGTAGACCCCAAAAACTCCATTAGAACTGGTTGTGGGGCCCAAACAACTTCGTAGAACTGGTTGTGGCCCAACAACTTCATTGGGAGCTGGTTTTGAGGCTCAGCAACTCCGTTAGGAACTGGTTGTGGGTCCAAACAACTTCATGAGAACTGGTTGTAGGCCCAACAACTCCCATTAGCAGCTCAGTTGTAGGCCCAACAACTCCATTAGAACTGGTTGTAGGCCCAACAACTCCATTAGAATTGGTTGTAGGCCCAACAACTCCATTAGAACTGGTTGTAGGCCCAACATCTTCATTAGAACTGGTTGTAGGCCCAACAACTCCATTAGAACTGGTTGTAGGCCCAACATCTTCATTAGAACTGGTTGTAGGCCCAACAACTCCATTAGAACTGGTTGTAGGCCCAACAACTCCATTAGAACTGGTTGTAGGCCCAACAAATCCATTAGAACTGGTTGTGGAGGCCCAACAACTCCATTAGAACTGGCCAGTTGCCTTAACAACTCCATTAGAACTGGTTGTAGGCCCAACAACTCCATTAGAACTGGTTGTAGGCCCAACAACTTCATTAGAACTGGTTGTAGGCCCAACAACTTCATTAGAACTGGTTGTAGGCCCAACAACTCCATTAGAACTGGTTGTAGGCCCAACAACTCCATTAGAACTGGTTGTAGGCCCAACAAATCCATTAGAACTGGTTGTAGGCCCAACAACTCCATTAGAACTGGTTGTATGCCCAACAACTCCATTAGAACTGGTTGTAGGTCCACAAACTCCATATTTATTGGTGTGAAGTTACTGTAATCTCTTAGATCCTACAAACCACAAATGTGACGGTTTTGATGATGCCCTTCTCTCTTCCCCACCATAGGTGAGAGTGAAACGGGGACTTTAACCATGACCTGAAAATCCATTGGTCCTCACCGGAGATCGAAGCAGCGACCCTCAGGTCGAGTGCTTTACCTCACGACCATCTGTGATATATGTAAGCCACAGAGACGTACATTCCAAATTCGATAGTCCCCCCAGACCCCAGCTTGAGGGAGGCCCCCAATTTTTTTTTACATTAAATATTAAGTACATTATCTCATGTCATGATGTCCAATATCAAAATGCAGGGGCCCCCGAATCCAACTCCTCACTTGTTCGTGAAGTAATCACCTGGACCATTGGCCGAGAGGTTGGGAATTATATTATCAGTAATATCGTTTGAGTGTAAGATATCTCTTCAGTTTTGAATCATCAAAACACAGGACGTCATGGTTGTCCTCTCCAGCATGGAATATTTTTTAGCTGTGTGAATTATCCTGTGCAATCTATAAATGGTTGTAACTTAGAAATACAGATAATGAGACGGGTTAGCTGTGTGTTAGAGGAATTGACTGCTAGCCATAAGGTCATGAGTTTGAGCCCCGATGAGTGCCGGAACATTTCTCGTGTCCTGTCGATGTCCTGAAGTCCACCCGGCTTACAAATGGACACTTCCCATTTGTTGGGGGGACAGTAAAGGCTGCTGGACATTGTACTAGCCACACAATCCCATAAACTAATTTAGCAGATGAACTTTATCTGACCGCGATGGTCGGTATAGGTTCTATAAAAGGAATTTTTACTGTTACTGTTATGGTGCCATCATATTATGACTCTACCTAAGAATCGATTACATATAACTCACAGTGCCGGACTTTTAGCGTACTTTTCTTTTTAAGCATATGTGTTATTTATAAGATATCCAAACACAACTTTCAGAATCAGCCTTGACCTGGTCTTGATAACTTTATTTCTTTGATATATTTTACTTCTAAACATCCTTTCAATGTCATTTGTTTATTTATCAATCATTCAAGCTTGCCTGTGCAAGGTTCAATCATTCAAGCTTGCCTGTGCAAGGCTCAATCATTCAAGCTTGCCTGTGCAAGGCTCAATCATTCAAGCTTGCCTGTGCAAGATTCAATCATTCAAGCTTGCCTGTGCAAGGCTCAATCATTCAAGCTTGCCTGTGCAAGGCTCAATCATTCAAGCTTGTCTGTGTAAGGTTCAATTATTCAAGCCTGCCTGTGCAAGGTTCAATCATTCAAGCTTGCATGTGCAAGGCTCAATCACTCAAGCTTGCCTGTGCAAGGCTCAATCACTCAAGCTTGCCTGTGAAAGGTTCAATCATTCAAGCTTTCCTGTGCAAGGTTTTTTTTCTCTTCCCTTTTCTTATAATGTATTAATAATTAGTTAACAGACCAAACTTTGTAAGCAATGCAAGTTTTTCCATGACAACTGATTATGTCACACGAGTTAATTTTGTTGTATGGCTGTTGTTGTTTTTGTATTTACATTGACATGTTTAATGATACATGACCCATATTAAAAGTTAACTCTCTTCCGCTGTTTGTTATACATTAGCAAAGTAATCATCTCAAATGTCTCGAAGTCCGTCCACTTCCTATTGTGTCAACACTTCCACAGAAACAAGATATAAATACAGTGAAACAAAAACACACTATGAAAACACGTTTGAGTCTAAGAGAAACCGATCGCTCTGCTGGCCATGCGATTTAGAATACGATGACGTCATTCGAACTATTCCAGGAAACGCTGGCTAATTGTCTCCGGTTTCTAGGTTGTATTAGAATAACCTGATCTTATTTGTTATTTGTTTATTTGTTTATTTTTTTTAAGTACAGGGTGGCCAAAAAGTAGGTTTACATGTTATATGGTTGAAGTTACTTGCTTAGTAATCTCCCGTGGTGCCTCCATGGCTAATGCACTATCGTCTATGGCAGGGGTTTTTTTTGCCATGTAGCGCGCCGGATCTGCGATCCGGCACCTCTGAAATGCAACCCGGCACCTCTTATAGTTTTCTTCATTTGGTAAAAAGTTAAAAACTTCAGAGACCCACCACCTCTTATTGAAGAGACCCACCACCTCTTATTGAGCAAAAAAACCCCTGGTCTATGGTGAAGAAGA
>JAGDYQ010000018.1:8263486-8344321 GCA_021962125.1 Bulinus truncatus | reverse complement strand
TCAGTGGTGTGGTTTGGTGGGAGCAGTCTCCCCTCTGGACCACATTTAGTTTGTTGTCATCCAGTTCAGCCAGTTTCACCACTTTAATACATTTTGGAATGAGGCATCATGCCAAGGAGTCCTCCCCAGGTGCCATTATCGCTGATAACGCCACTGACCCTTAGGGGCCATTCACTTATTGCACAACGCATCGTATCTTGATTTTAACTCCCTACCCCCCCCCTTCCCCAACCACGTAATGGGTTTTTTTTTTTACCATTCTTTATTATTGCGTGTCACACTTCGACCAACCGCTGCCTTCAAAAGGCGTTACCTTATAAGTGAACGGCTCCTTAGTATTGATCTACATTATCGAGTTTGTTATTTCCTTTGCACTTTCAGCTTTTATTCTGGTGAATCTGGTGATGTCCACTGCGTCCATCAGGCTGCTGACCACAGTGTGTTGCGTAATTTACTCCCTGGCGACGCTGGCTGTGGTGGTCGCCCCAAACCTCCCCGTCTTCTTCACCGTGTGCGTTGTCAAATGTGAGTACTTCACCGGCACCGTAAACATTAAATATAAATTTATAAATAGTTGAGCACACGGTGTTTAATGAGATGATATTATTAGGCATATCATTACAAAAGTGTTGGTTTTTTTTTAAGAGCATTTTACAAAAAAAAAAAAAATAAAAAAAAAGAGATGTATTGTTTCACACCTCAATTAATCTCTTTAAAAAGTCGAACCCATTTGCTCAGCGGGTGTAGCTAACAACTCACGGGCTCGGGCGGTCAAATGGTTTAGAGAGGGGCTTTCTTTTTTAAAAAAAATGTCTGATGTTTTCCGCAGCCCTTTTTGGGGCTCTATGACGACGCCACTGCGTTCGTTTTATTGAGATCTTGTTCCTGTTTGTAATACTACAGAGCCCCGTTGTTAATCAAGGAAAGGGGCACAGGCTAGGGTTGACACGTCCAAAGTTTAACCCAAGCCTGTCTGATATAATGTTATTATCATGCAGTCGTAAGGGCCTTATAGACGTCTGTGCATTATGTGCAGTCAGATAAAGTTCTGTTGTAACCCTCCTCCTACTGACCCCCAACGACTCTGCTACCATTGTATCACCTGGACAGGTGTGTAAAATAAAGAGATGGGGGGGGGACGAAACACGTGACGTTCCCATCCCTTCCTCAACTGGCACTAGCATCAGGACGATTCGTCGAGAGACCAGTCACGTGACCTGGTTTAAAAAAAGGGGGGGGGCGGGGATCTACTTCGGACTCTTTGATATAAGTCAGTGACCAGATTGAAAGGACGGTAGCAGTTAGGAAGTTATTTTTAGAACAGCGAGTTCGTTACCTGAGACGTAACACGTTCAACTCGCCTGTAGTGATTTTTTTCCATCTGGATTTATTAGTTTAGCTTAGTTTAGTTATAGATTAAATGTTGAGTGAAATTGTAGTCATGAATAAAAGTATTAGTCTAGTTATTGAACCCACGTGTCTTGAGTCATACTGTATAAAATTAGAACAGTTCGTTCCAAATCTGGTCCTTATGATATACAGAGACACACAATGACAGACCCTTGTCTTCATTACTGATTTTTACTGATTCATCTAAATGATGAGAACGGGGACATACGGGGAGAGGGGGGGTTGTCTAGAGTCCCATAATATCTAAGAACGGTTCTGTACATTAGTTGTCTTGTAACCAGCCCCGTAGCGTGGAAATTCTACAGCAGGGGGCCAGGCATTCTACAACATGGGCCAGGCCAATAGCAGGGGGGAGGGCGGGAAATAAATGTTACTAAGTAGAGCAAACCAGCAGAGGGGGCCAGACAAAAAGCAGAGGGGGCCAGACAAAACGCAGAGGGGGGCCCGGCACCCGCCCCCACACCGTACTCTACGGTCCTGCTTAACCAGTGCCGTTGCCATGGATACGCCAACCAGACGACCGCCTGTAGTCCGTACTGCAAGTATTATTTTCTCCTAGAATAAAATACATCACCTGTACCAGCGTATCCTTGCAGGTAAAGGGCGGAGTTATTAGGGGCAGGTCCGAAGGAGAGCTCCGACCCCGGGCGGCACCTTTCCTTGTTGTCAAACATGGTCTAGGCATTGTTTTAACCACTTAATAATTTAATGGCACAGTAAATTTGAGTTATTTTTAGATTCCGCCTCGTGCACCTTGCAAGTGTTAATTCATATTAAATATAATCCTCATACATCTCTGCAAGTGTCATCCTAGGGCCTCCTGCTACTTAAGTAAGGCCCTGCTTGTAACAAATGCCTCTATTTTTGTCTTCTAGTAATGATATACTGTTTGTTGACATAAAACATTGATAGGTTTGTCTTCTTGTAATGACGTAGGCCTACCGTTGATTTATATAAAACATTGATATATTTGTCACCTTATTGTAATAATAATATGTGGGTGTGCAATTTACCTTTTTAATAATACATGTATACAGTGCTTTTTTTTGTAAAAAAAAAAAAATAGGTGCCAGTACTCAGTGATGGATTGCCTAACTTTTAACTACCAGTTCGCTCCTATTTATAATTCTTATTGCGCGCAATTTTAAAATAATTCAATTTTAACACATTAATAATATAATAAGTTAATAATAAACGTTAAAATACAAGTAAAGTAATAATTTTTTCCCCACATTGAAAAAGGTGCCGGTACGCCGTACCGGTGCGTACCGGCACAAAAAAAAAGCACTGCATGTATACCATAGATATATAAGACGTGATCGCTTATGGGCTATGCATAGACATATATTGTGCGGACCATAACTTTAAAAAGAGAAAAGTACAATTCTGTATAACCTGATGACGTAGTACGCATAGAAACCTTAAGTAACCAAAATAAATAGCAGAAGGCATTTTGCATTGTTTTCCTTGACAAATTTTCAAAAACTTTTTTTTCAATTAACTTTGAATAAAATGCATTTGTGTTGTGTACCCGGTTGTTTGATTATATTATTATTAACCGTCAAATATAATTTTTTCGGACAAATCAGTAGATTTTAAAAGCGCCAACCTATAGCATGAATGGGGATTTTTTTTTTATTAAAAGGAAGGAAATCTTTTTCGGTAAAAAATAAAGAACTGTACAGAATAGTACTCTTCTCTTTTTAAAGTAAGGGGTCTCGAATACAACACTTTTTCGGTCTCTATTAAATAAGCATAAGCGATCTAGTCTTATATATCTATGATGTATACCATTTGGAACTGTTGTAATAACACTTTGCATTTGTCGCTTCGTGTGTTCAGATATCGCTCAAGGGGGTGTACTCGTCCCGTCTCTGACACTCGTCGGTCTTTACTTCGAGCGTAGGAGAGCTCTGGCCACATCACTGTCCCTGCTGGGTATCAGCGTCGCCACGGTGATGGTGCCCCCTGCTATCACGTACCTGAGACGAGAGTATGGATTCAGGGGATGCTTCCTTCTTCTGTCAGCATACGAGGTAATTATAATGCATCGTCCAACTTCCTGTGTTTTATGTGTTGTGTGCAGAGCTGCCAATCTAGACGATTTAAAAAAAAAAAAACCAGATCTAGATATGTTTGCGAAAAATCTGGATATAATAAAACACTGCTAATTAATAGATATGCATACTTTTATATGGTCATTCATATTTTTGATAGAAAATTTAAAATATTTGTTAAATATTTAGTATAATCTATTTATGTTTCATATACATGTATTTATTTGGATTATTCCGTAAGATAAAGTCAGTGGCCCCACTATTATCCTTGATAATGTCAGTTTTAGACCTAAATATGTATATAGACAAGTGATATCATTTATATGATTGTGTTTGGTGGCTTCACTGACTTTGCCGTTTGAAACAATGGGCCAGGTTGGACTCTTTCCCTGAATAGGAATATTCCTATCTTTTTTTTGGGGGGGGGGGGTATTATCACCTGGGGGGGGACTCTAGTTAGGATACAAAAGGTGCGTAGATACTACACTAACAGCATACGCTGTGTAACTTTACACCATCCAGTTTAAATACGTTTAGCAGGGAGCTGGTTGGGGTTAGTGAAAACACAAATGTGTCAAGGGAGACAACTGGGGGTCGTTACTTTAAAACGTATTAACCATGAGTTACCGATCTTTGGGAACAACACATGATCATAATTTAGATCTTTGGTTTATATTTTTAAAAAATTAAAAAAATTAATGGTAATTTTAATGAGGTGATTGAAAAAAAATAATTTTAAAATGCATGTACGAGAAGTTTCTCTGTGCAAATAATATATTAAATATCTAGAAGTACGGTAAACGTAAACAGCATTTATCAAAAAATAAATTAATAAGTTAAAATAAAAACTCGCTACATCTGTTTCTACACTGCGACCTACATTGATGATTCGTTTCGAACTATATTTCATTTCTCATTCCTAATTTTGCTGGTTCTTTTCACATACTCCATTCAAATAAAATTTTCATGTATCCATGTATTGATTGATGATTGCGTAATGAAGAGCCGTTTTTAATATTTTGTTGAGGTATTGTTTTGTTTTTTTTTCTTTTCGTTTTGTGGTGGGGGGAGGGAGGTAATTTAGACAAAGATGTCAGGGTTCGGGTTGGTGTTCATATGTAAAATGAAATGTCCTTGGGATACATACTTGATTACAATTTTATTATTAGATTCGTACGAATAATTTAGAATCAATAATGATTATATCTACACAGAGGCGTAGGTATTGGTGAGGTACATCTTATAGCTTTTCACGGTATGACAGGGGACCCCCAAGGGCTGGATGTCTTGTAAGCTTAAGTTTAAGGACTGTTATGATGTCATTTCTTTGTGTATGTGTATGGTGTCAGTCTGTCTAATAGGCTTTTTCATTTACTGTATTAACTCAAGTCATTTAATTTAATGTTGGGATTTCGAACATTTCGGGTGTATTAAGTAAGTCTATTCAGTTTTTTCATTTAATGTTGACATTTCGAACATTTCGGGTGTATTAACTCAAGTCTATTCAGTTTTCACCATAACAGATGCAGGCCGTGGTTGCTGCGATGCTGCTACGACCAGTCGCTAATCGCCTTGACAAGAGATCACGTGATACAGACAAGGTGACGACTCACTATATTTCCTCCGGACATCCCACGGAAGATGTCCACACTGGACTCCTGACGGACAGCGGTAAGAAAAAGTCGATGAACCTCTCCAGCAACGACTCCAGTCTCATGAACAATGTCGGCGAACAAGTAGAAAACCACCAACTATTGCATCCTCCGGTTGATACAAATTTGAAGCAGAAGAATGCAGCGTTGGAGATGATTCGTCTTAAGAATATGTCTTATTTACAAATAAGCAGCGATTTCGATTTCCAGAAAACCCAGACAGTGGCGCTAAATAACCAAGGAAGTACATGTGACATTGGAACAGGATCTAAAAATTGCAATAAATTTGTGAAAATACTCAAAACTGCGTTGGACGTTTCCTTGTTAAAAAACTACCTAGCTATACTATTTCTGATAACTTTTGGTCTTAATCATTCAGGAGTTTTTGTGGCCACTTATCTCCCTTCGCACGCCATCAGATCTGGACTATCGCCCCCGGACGCTGCCCTCCTCATGACCATATCCGGGTCATGCGACGCCCTGTCACGGGTGGCCTACGGGTATCTGGCCGACATGAACATCGTTCGGCCGAGTCGAATCCTGGCCACGGCCTGCCTGGTGCTGGGAGTGGCCTGCCAGTTCACGCATTTGTACACCAACATGGCGTCGTTCTCCTTCCTGGCCGTTTGTTACGGATGCTGCGGCATGGCCCACCTGAGTCTGAACACACCGCTGATAGTAGATCTACTGGGACTTGATAAACTGGGGAAGGTGTTGGCCTTGGGAGCCCTGGCTTCTTCCAGCTTTATTTCAGCCCAGTTTCCCCTGCATGGTAAGATTTCACTTGTGTTCTTGATGAAAAAAACGTCTTGTAAGTTATAGTTATATATTATGTGTTTTTATGAAGTATTAATATTATTTTATAAAAAAAAAACAACATTCAGTTGATCCATGCGACCGGACTGAGGGGACTATGAAGTTCAAGTTATAGTTCATTTAATATTATGAGCTGTTTCTAGCAACCTTTTGAAGTTCACATGTGTCGATCGTCCCTGGTATTTGATCTGTGATGCTGTGAAGATCTTTCCTCATAATTCCCAGGGCTCCCACAACAATAAAATAACATATAGGCACGATAATAAAATGAAATATACATACACCATTACACAGCACACTATCACAGTAATATGTAACACGTTTATCCATTAATACACATCACACTATCACAGTAATAGGTAACGAACCCATACGTCAACACAAAGCACACTTAACAACATCATTAAATTACAAACCAATGACATAATTCGCTAAGATGACAAGTAAATGATGACTTACTGAAATTAACAAAAAAAACTTATATAGTGCTAACAATCATATAGTGCTAACAATCATAAAGTGCCAACAATCAATTAGCGCCAAAAATCATATAGTGCTAACAATCATATACTGTTAACAATCATAAAGTGCCAACAATCATTTAGCGCCAACAATCATATATTGCTAACAATCATATAGTGCCAACAATCATTTAGAGCCAACAATCATATAGTGCTAAGAATCATACAGTGCCAACAATCATATAGTGCTAAAAATCATATAGTGCTAACAATCATATAGCGCCAACAATCATATAGTGCTAACAATCATAAAGTGCTAGGGTTAGGGTTAGTGCTATAGTGCTAACATTCCGTTGTTTTCTTTCTACCAAAGGTGTATTGATTGAAGTGACCCACAGCTTCACTGCGTCCTTCCACTGGATTGGCATCACCTTCATCGTCAGCTCCGTCTTTCTCTGGCTGGAGCCGTTGGTCAGAAATCTGCAACAAAACAGGGCCAGCAACTCTCTCTCCTCTCCGCATAACTGAGTTTATCATATCCGTTTCTTCACCAATGTTCATCACTGGCCGCGTACGATGACTGTGGCCAAGAAGAAAACTTACATGTTTTAGTTCTTTTAAGTTTACTTGTTTCAAATATTGAAGACGTTCATCAAAGACTGAAGATTGATTGGAGAACGTCGCAGTAAAATTAAATAGATCGTTCTCTTCCACACAGTTGAATCTCATTCACCGAGTCCTGGTTTCCAGTTTGTAATAAGTTTTAATGATCTTCTGTATTTGTGACCTGTACCTTGTGTAAAGTGAGAGATGATTTGTAAATGATTCCAGTGGATTTTGCTTTTGTTAGGTTTTTTTTTTTAAAAAAAAAAAGGTGAAAAAATAAGATGTTGATCATGTCAGAGTTGATTAATCAAAATGGCAGCTAGCGTTTTAGATGATTTTTCTAGTTAACAAAAGTCTATCTATCTATCTATCTATCTATCTATCTATCTATCTATCTATCTATCTATCTATCTATCTATCTATTTAGCTATCTGTATGTTTGTATGTCTGTGCTCTTTGGTTTATCTGTCCATCTTTCTTTCTATCAATCTATTTATCATCTATCATTGGTTATCTTTCTATCGACAGATCTACCTATATTCACCTACCTGCTTCACGTTTCTATTTTCTAATATTCCACATGCACAGAACTCACGCGAGCCTGCAATGTGCAGACTTCACTTGGATTTACAGTTGTTTATGTGTATCTAACACGCAGTCGCAGATCACACCACCAACTTTTCCATATCACCGACTCACCCACATCACTCTCACTCGCAACAACGACTAATCCACATCACCGACTCACACCCACATCACAGACTAATCCACATCACCAACATCCACATCACCGACTCACACCCACATCACCGACTAATCCACATCACCAACTCCTCCATATCACCGACTAATCCACATCACCGAATCATCCACATCACTGACTCACTCGCAGCACCTACTAATCCACATCACCAACATCCACATCACCGACTAATCCACATCACCAACATCCACATCACTGACTAATCTACATCACCGACTCATCCACATCACTGACTCACTCGTATCACCGACTCATCCACATCACCGGCTCCCCCACATCACCGACTCTACCCACCTCACCCCCACAAACCATCTCCGAGTTTCAGCACTCACGCGCAGGTAGATAAAGCTGTTACATTACCCTCACGATTGTCTATCCCTCCGACCCTTCGACTCACAAACAAACTTTCCGTGTTTTTGGCTACTGGTACGCTCAGATCGTGCCGTGAACTCTTTTAAAATAAATGTTGTACAGTTGCCTCCCTCTATCAAACGACAGGTTCTCCGTTTCCCTGGCGTATAATTTCATCATGGCAAAATGCCAGGGAAAGTAACGTTTTACCCAACTGCTACGTCTGTCGTTAATATACTCAGAGGCAGATTTAAGGATGGGCGCAGTGGGGCGCGCGCCAAAGGTCTCCGAATATTTAGGGATACCACAGAGCAAATTGTAAACCCTATGATGTCTCTCTTTTTCTAAAGGGACTTAATTGACTTGAGTCCGGCCCTGGTTTTAGTTGGGTTTTTTTTTTTATTTCAAGAAACCGGTTTTAGCAGAAGGAAAAATAAAAGCAATATGACAAATTAAAGCATGTAAAGATTAATTTATATCAGTCAAAGATTAAAACTTTCAATAGTCTTCCTTACTACATACTTCAAGTTTCATTAATGCTCATATCAATTATAAATTTAATGATGACATAATATACTTCACTAACTTTTTATCTGTTTTATATGTAACACATGTGAATGACTTAAGTATTTGATTTCATCGGGTAATAAGTAGGCTAAATAGATGGCCAATTATTTAAAACTAGATTTAAGTCTAGAATATTAATTTTGTTTTTAAATCTACTTCAATAATTTCTTCTATATCTGTCAACAATTTGTCTATCTATTGACGTCATTTAGTAGACGAAAAGAAGTCGATGGCTGGATATAGATATTTATAGCTCCATTTATAGAACAGGCGATTACTGTTAAATGTGTACTCTCTAACCCAATGTTGTTTTGTTCACAAGTAAAATATTGATAAGTCTGTGGTGTTACAGAATATATATATACTAAACATTTTGTTGTCTGTCTTATTTCCCTTAGCCCAATTCATCTGTTTCTATAACCTCGGCTAATGAAGGGATTGTGTGGATAGCACAACGCCCAGCCGCCTTTACTTCCCCCAACTTTAAGTCAGGTACCCATTTAAAGCTGGGTGGACTTGTGGGACGACTTTGAAACAAATTTTCACCTGGAAAAATTCCAATGGTTCTCAAAGAGGATAGAACCCAGGACTCTCAGGTCGACAGTCAAGTATCTACACCACTCGGCCATCCGTCCCACTAGTCAATTTTATACCCTAAGAAAAAATATTTATAAACTTTAATCTCCGTTCATTTCTGTACTGTATTTTTTTTTCAGTCCTTAAAATATATTTTGTCTAAAGCCGTCTCTAGACGGCAGGTAGGTAATTTGTAGAAAAATAGAACCAAAGACTGTCAGCATCGCGGCCAACAGCAGACTGGTGCTAGAGATAAGACTGACAGACAGAAGTCTGAATAGATCGTACTATAAGAGGTCGCTCTGATCGACGCTGTGGATTTGCAGGTCATATTTTTTTTAGAAAGACATGGGTAATTGAAAAAATACACCAAACGTTTTGACACAGAAGGAAAAAAATATAGAAATGGTGATGAAAAAAAAAGACATAGCGAGAGGAAAGAGAGTAAGAGATAATAATCAAAGAGAGAGAGAGGAAAGAGAGTTAGAGATACATAACTAAAGAGATTGAGAGAGGGGGGGATATAAAGAATGTGGGAGAGTAAGTGGACGCAATAGAGCAGTTGTCCCCCCAACCATGAAGACATTAAGCCCCCCTACACACACACACACGAACACACACACACATACAAACACACACAGCAAATATTGACATTTCTGCCTAAGACACTAACAAGCCTATGAAAGTCAATGCAGTTAATCACTTATAAATAAGTGCCTACACATAGTAATTAACACTTACTATTTACAGTGACCTGACTGGCGTTAATGGCGCCCGGGGCAAACTTTGCATAGGCCACCCCATTCTCCTGCTGAAAGTACTCCAGTAAGCAAGAACGGCTGGAGGAAAAATAAAAGCCACCCGAGACGGATCGCCGCCAACCCCCACCCCGCCGCCAATCTCCAGGTGCTCCACTATCGGTGACGGACCGGCCATAAAGTCTATTTCAGCGGGCCCCTTAGACCGCAGAAATTTTGTGGGCCCCCCATAATGATTTTCATTGGTCAAGACAATCAAATTAAAACATTACAGACTCTGACAACCAATATTTTTCGGATCCAGTTGTCACAGGTCCCTTCCGCCCCTGGCCACCGGAAACAAGTCTGTGTCAATCGCGGAATTCATCAATCAACAACAGCAACAACAATCACACATCAGCAGTTCCGGCCTGCCAACTTTTCAACAATTGTTAATGGCGAGAATCAACAACAGCAACAAAAATCACACATCACCAGTACCGGCCTGCCAACTTTTCAACAATTGTTAATGGCGAGAATCAACAACAATTGCTCTTATTAGCCGTGAGATCATGTCGTATGCACACGGCGTTAGCTTACCGGTAATTGTAATTAATGAAACGATTTCATGGGATGAAAGAAATGCTCATTTTTAATTACCAACAACGTCTGAACACATCATTTTATTTTGGTTCATCTTGGACAGAGAGCTTATGAATCATATCCACATAATAGGTAATGTTTACTTTTTATTAATTGTAATATTTGGTAGTGTTTTTAAAAAGAAAAAAAATGAAAGTTAAAAAAAAATATGCATCTGGCAAAATGACTTCAAGTTATTTCATTAATCATTATGGGTTATCATTATAGATTAATGATTTATCTATGAGTTATCATTATAGATTAATGATTTATTTATGAGTTATGATTATAGATTAATGATTTATTTATGGTATAATTTATATCCGTTGCTATTATGCTTGTTCATATTTGGATTCAATGTTCGATTGTTGTACGTTATCTATATTGCTTTATCCTGCTTCTGTACATCCATCCTAGTAAACACAGTTGGATTGTTATTAATATATTACACAGCTCATTAGATAGTTACAGATATTAATGGACATTCACTTGGATGCTGCTGTTTGAGTGCCCCGGGCTGGCGGACCACAGGGTGGACCAGTCGGGCAGCTTGCCGGCCATTGGCCGTTATGGCAGTCTCCAGATGTTGATGGACCACAGCAAGTTTGATCTTACAGGCTCTAAGAGACAAAGTCTCAGCCCGCAATTATCACTGAGAGAGTTCAGAGAGAGAGAGAGACAGAGACAGAGAGAGAGAGAGATACTACATCGGCCACGGGCAGACTACGACCTATAGGCCTAATCTGGCCGACCTGCCCAATCCGGCCCACCGGAAATGCTTTTTATGTTATGACGTTTAGATTACAATTATATGAGTTCATGTACCTTACAAATACTCACCCATCTGCCTTTCTGTTGTATTTTAGAACCCAGTGTGGGCCGCAGTTCAAAAAGTTTGCCTACCCCTGCACTAGATCCACTAGACCAGTGGTCGGCAAAGTGCGGCTCCGGAGCCGCATGTGGCTCTTTGTCTCCTTAAGTGCGGGGCTCTGGCATTTAGTTTTATTTAGTATACAACTTATTTAGTGTACTACTTATTTAGTGTAATAAAGTTTACTAAACAAGCAGATTTGGCTCCCAATTTTTTTTTTAAATTGTTGTAATGTTCATATTTGGCTCTTTGGCTGATAAGTTTGCCGACGATATTCTGGGTATCACTGTAAATCTGATAACTACGGTACTTTGTCTAATTTGTTTAATTATATTTTGTTTAATTTAACATCAGTCCAATTTTGTAGCGCGCCGCTAAAACTGGTGTACTATTCATTTTTACATGTGATTAAATAGTTAGCGCTAATTTGATTCTGCTCTGGGGAGACATTTTCTATCAATTTTTGTTTGTTTCTTAATTTATTTTGAAAGTTAGCCGGCGAAATTAAAATTTGTTTACACACAATACAATGTTTTTTGAATGACAGAAAAATTACGGAGTTATTTTAGGCTAAAAAAAAATTATAGGAATTGCAGCTTTTGAAATTTAAAACATTGAGAGAAACAAAAAGAAACGGAAAGAACGATAAAGAAATAGAGAGAGAGAGAGAGAGAGAGAGAGAGAGAGAGAGAGAGGAGAGAGAGGGAAAGTCGGGGAGAAAGACAGAAAGAGAGACAGGGAGAGAGGGAGAGTGAGAGAGAGAAAGAGACAGTGAAAGAGAGAGAGAGTTATAAATCGAGAGAAAGAGAGAGTGAAAGAGAAAGACAGAAGGAAAGAGAAAGAGAGAGAGAGAGAGAGAGACAGAGAGAAACTACAAAACATTATAAAGTGAGCGAACAAATGGTAAACGAGGCCTCACGTATTTTGACTCACTAGACAAACTTTGTACTGGGGCAGGGATGGGTTGCCCGGGCTGAGTCAAGGTGTGTGTGCATATTTCTACACCTCTCTCTCTCTCTCACCTTCAATCTGGTGAGTCTCTCTCTCTCTCTCCCCATCCCCTTATCTATATTGCTTTACCCTGCTTATGTACATCCATCCCAGTAAACACAGTTGGGATCTTTTTTTTCTTTTATTGAAACACTTTTCTTTGTGTGTTCAAGATGTGTTTCGGGTGAAGATGTTGTGTTTAAAAACAAAAATTTTTGTAAACCGAGTTCTTTAAAGTGTTTACCTCAAGCTAAATTATTCACTTAAGGATTATTTATTTATTCACGGTATTTTCATTGCAGGTTCTAATTTTGTTGAGTGAGAATTTTAACAAAAATAATTTTTAAAAATCCCTATACACATCAGTGGCGGCCCCAATCAGGCTCCTAGCGTCGCTCGCTGCTCTTCATTTAAGCTATGTGCGGCTCCCAATGAATAGCGTTTGAGCTATTATTAATTTTCCCCCACCATTGAATTTTCGATAAATTGACTAATATGCGGAACTTTAAACTTATTTTTTTACTGCATGAAACAAACCCTCCATACAGCTCTTTAATCACCCTCATGTGTTGCCGACCCTGGTTTATGCGATACATATATATATATATATATATAAAATGTTGGCGTTTAATATATAGATAGTAAAAAGACAGATTTATGTATCAACATTGTATTTCCTAATATAGGCCTGTGTATCTATAAACGGATATCCATTGTGAGTTTTTTTTTTAAGCCCCAGTGTAACAGATACGATACAATCTTCATTTCTACGTTGAGTGTCTTGTGAAAGGTTAAAAATGTGCGTTTGTTTTCAACAGTAATCTAAATTGAGTTATGATTCTTCTGAGTTGAGTTATAGGACTTGGATTATTTTTGGAACTCGTTGTTTGAGTAAAGGTAAGAGACGCTGCATTCCCCCCCCACACACACACACACAACCTATCTGCTCCAACCTTTCCTTCTTCTCTTCCTAGCTTTATAGTTTATCATAACATCACTGACTTTTATCATACCATCCTTCAACAGAAAAAGAGATAAGGAAGAATATATATATACTAGCTGTACCCTGCAAAACATTTGCATAGAGTTGTATCCCCTTAGGCTTGATCAGTAGGCTAGGTTATTTTTGCTTTCGGGCAGATCCGATTTTCTCATGTTTGCATTTTAACCTGGAATATTGGTGTGTGTATTAATTCTTTACTTTCGATTGAACGCAGAACCCAAATCGCTTTTATATTATTAGATATAAAGGAGTAGATTTTTTAAACTGCTTGAAACTATCATGATACTATAGAGTTGTTTTATTTTTTTTACGATGTTGTAATATATTCTACACCCAGTATATAAGATACGTACATGCCTGGTTGCCAGTGGCGCAACCAGCAAAAATTGCTGGGGGGAGGGGGGCTCACATATAGAAAAAATGCTGGGGGGGGGGCCTCACATATAGAAAAAAGACACTTTGACAGTCTTTTTAGTAACTTTATATAGTAAAATATGTATTGATGATTTGGTCTGGGGGGCTCAAGCCCCCCCCCCCGGTTGCGCCACTGCTGGTTGCTATAAGTTTTATAAAGACATATTATATTTGTAAAAAAAAATATGAAACATTATATCATTTTATAAAACTGTTTAGTTTCGTATATAAACTAGTGACAAGGTGGTGGTGGTGGTGGTGATGATGGCCATCTGAGTGACGCCACATTTTGAAAATATGTGTTATTAGAGTTGTAAACTTGGAAGTAGTCCCCCCCCCCCATTACTGTCCTTTAGAGATACGTGTATCGATTTTCAGTGATGACAATTATTAATTAGGCATTAGAAAGTCGAGAGAGATGGGGGTGGGGGGGATTACTGAAAATGGGGGAGATTTATTGAATGTCCACCCTTTTCTATGGTGGCTAAACTACAAAGGCACTTGGGTGGATGTCAATGTGTATGTGTTTGTTTGGTGTGTTGTGCATGTGTGTGTGTGTTTCTTTGTTTGGTGTGTGTTTATATTATTGTGTGGAGTGGGTTCTTAAGTTTGTGTATAAGAAATGGACTAAACATCTGCTCATGTTGTAACCTAAGTAGGCTTAGTAAGTAGACGAATCCTACGATGTATGTCTGTGTTGTGTGTGTAGTGTCATGTGTGTATTTGTTATGTTAGTGTGTGTGTGTGTAGTGTGTATATGTACTTCGTGTGTCGTGTGTATATGGTTTAGTTTTTTGATTGCTGTGTGTGTTGTATGTGTGTGGTTTGGTGTGTGTGTTTTGTGTGTATGTGTTTTATGTGTGTGTGTGATTTGGTGTGTGTTTGTGTGTGTGTAGTTTAGTGTGTGTATGTGTGCTTTGGTGTGTGTATGTGTTGTATGTTGTGGTTTGGTGTGTGTGTTATGTGTGTGTGTGGTTTGGTGTTTGTATGTGTTTTGTGTGTGTTTAGTTTGGTGTGCGTATGTGTGGTTTGGTGTGTGTAAATGTTTTGTGTGTGTGTGTGTGTGTGTAGTTTGGTGTGTATATGTGTGGTTTGGTATGTGCATGTGTTTTATATGTGTGTGGTTTGGTGTGTGAATGTGTTTTATATTGTGTGGTTTGGTGTGTGTATGTGTTTTATATGTGTGTGGTTTGGTGTGTGCATGTGTTTTATATGTGTGTGGTTTGGTGTATGTATGTGTTTTATATGTGTGTTGTTTGGTGTGTGTATGTGTTTTATATGTGTGTGGTTTGGTGTGTGAATGTGTTTTATATGTGTGTGGTTTGGTGTGTGCATGTGTTTTATATATGTGTGGTTTGGTGTGTGAATGTGTTTTATATGTGTGCGGTTTGGTGTGTGTAAGTGTTTTGTGTGTGTGTGTGTGTAGTTTGGTGTGTATATGTGTGGTTTGGTATGTGCATGTGTTTTATATGTTTGTGGTTTGGTGTGTGTATGTGTTTTATATGTGTGTGGTTTGGTGTGTGCATGTGTTTTATATGTGTGTTGTTTGGTGTGTGAATGTGTTTTATATGTGTGCGGTTTGGTGTGTGTAAGTGTTTTGTGTGTGTGTGTAGTTTGGTGTGTATATGTGTGGTTTGGTGTGTGTATGTGTTTTATATGTTTGTGGTTAGGTGTGTGTATGTGTTTTATATATGTGTGGTTTGGTGTGTGAGTGTGTTTTATCTGTGTGTGGTTTGGTGTGTGCATGTGTTTTATATGTGTGTGGTTTGGTGTGTGAATGTGTTTTATATGTGTGTGGTTTGGTGTGTGAATGTGTTTTATCTGTGTGTGGTTTGGTGTGTGCATGTGTTTTATATCTGTGTGGTTTGGTGTGTGAATGTGTTTTATATTGTGTGGTTTGGTGTGTGTATGTGTTTTATATGTGTGTGGTTTGGTGTGTGCATGTGTTTTATATGTGTGTGGTTTGGTGTGTGTATGTGTTTTATATGTTGTGGTTTGGTATGTAAATGTGTTTTATCTGTGTGTGGTTAGGTGTGTGTATGTGTTTTATATATGTGTGGTTTGGTGTGTGAATGTGTTTTATATGTGTGCGGTTTGGTGTGTGTAAGTGTTTTGTGTGTGTGTGTGTGTAGTTTGGTGTGTATATGTGTGGTTTGGTGTGTGCATGTGTTTTATATGTTTGTGGTTTGGTGTGTGTATGTGTTTTATATGTGTGTGGTTTTGTGTGTGTATGTGTTTTATATGTGTGTGTAGTTTGGTGTGTGTATGTGTTTTATATGTGTGAGTAGTTTGGTGTGTGCATGTGTTTTATATGTTTGTGGTTTGGTGTGTGAATGTGTTTTATCTGTGTGTGGTTTTGTGTGTATTTGTGTTTTATATGTGTGTGTAGTTTGGTGTGAGTATGTGTTTTATATTGTGTGGTTTGGTGTGTGAATGTATTTTATCTGTGTGTGGTTTTGTGTGTGTATGTGTTTTATATGTGTGTGTAGTTTGGTGTGTGTATGTGCTATGCAGACCACTAAGGCTAAGTGATGAATTAAGAAACCTATCCAGGCTATTGGCTATGGCCATAAGACCCTGGTCAGTGGGGGAATGTTACATGGAAGGTCTTCAACCTTTGTATGCCATTTCACGAAGTGACTACATGACTGAAATAAACCGTTGTATGTTGACCACGGATCAGCTGAACTAGTTGAGGGCAGACAGGGCGATCCGAGGTTGGCGGCGTGTACTTTTTTTTGCCTTCGCCTAGAGCCAAAATTTTTCACTTCTTTGGTAAGATTTAGAACGATGTCAGGGCAGCGTTCTCAGGGCACCACAACCCAGGCGCCACTAACGCCGGATGCGCCACTAACGCCGGCGCCACTAACGCCGGATGCGCCCCTAACGCCGGATGCGCCACTAACGCCGGATGCGCCACTAACGCCGGATGCGGCCACTAACGCCGGATGCGCTACTAACGATGGATGCGCCACTGCTATGGCGGTACGATGTGAATGTGTGTTGTGGGTTTTTATTTAGGAAAGGAGCGGGGGGGGTGGAGAGACAAGGAGGGGAGACTACTTTACAATAAACCGTGTCAAACTGTCGACCTACTACTGGTAAATCAGTTGCTTTCACCCCCCCCCCCGCTGCCCCCCCCCCCTATGCATTTCCCATACATCATTTGACTTACACTGACTTGCCAACTTTAACGATAGAAAACAAAAAAAATTGCAAACTGCACAAAGACAGATGATGAAAACAAAAGGTGTGTAATGTTCATCAGACACACACACACACATTAACACCACCTCAACAGACATTTTGATGGAGGGGATTTCTGCCAATTGTTTCAGAAGGCCACCCACATCACAGAGTTGTTTGCTGGAAGTGTTTAGACTAACCCTGGTCGGTAAAATTATTTGTTTAAAAAAGATATGTTCATCATCTAATGTATCTGAAATAACATCTGCGTACTAGTTTTTTTTTATGCATGAAAAAAAGGAGGAAGGATAACTTGGTCCAATAGTTCTGTTTAGAAATACAAAGTTCTGTTTAGAAATACAAAGTTCTGTTTAGAAATACTAATTTCTGTTTAGTAATACAAAGTTCTGTCTAGAAATAAGTTTTGTCTAGAAATACAAATTTCTGTCTAGAAATACACATTTCTGTCTAGAAATAAAAATTTCTGTCTAGAAATACACAGTTCTGTCTAGAAATACAAAGTTATGTTCAGAAATCTCTAAATGTGTATTGTTATTGTAAAAAAAAGACACCCCCCCTATCCCGTAACATAATGTTGTGTCTTGGACGTCCGACCCTTCCACCATCTTTGTACGAACACCTTACGGTCCGTAAGACTCTTTGATACTGGCCGCACCAAACTTCTCTCCACTCATCCAAAATTGTTCGCTTTTAGGTTAAATGTATATGATCTCTTAACAACACAGCATCCATTTGCTCTTGGTGCGGCCACCCTCAGTCAAACTGAAGTCCACTGTGACCCGCGGATTAAAAAGTTTGGCCGCCCGTGTAATCTATTTGGACGTGTTGATGTATGCTCTTAAATTCGCGCCGCCAAATAAATAATTTCTTAAAATACATGTACATTTGAAATTTCATGTGTGCGTATATGTTAGCGCGCGCGCGTATGTGTGTGTGTGTGTGTGTGTGTGGTAGTGTGTGCGTTTCTGCGTATGTTTCACATGAACCTAGTTTAAAGATGGGAAAAAAATTGATAAACAGTTGATGTAAACAGTTGTTTTGCTTCTTCTTCGAGATACGAATGAGGAAAATATTTAAAAACATATTAGCCAAAAAAACCAGAGCAGAAACAAATATAGCAGCACACTCACCCCCACCCTCACACATACAAATATACTCACCCATTCATCACCCTTTGCCCTAATACACTCACACACACACACCCTCAAACACACATCATTCACACCTGCAGAGCATCAAGCCCAAGGGTAATAAATAACACAGAGAGAATTTTACCGTTAGCTGTTTGCTTCAAACTTCACAACACCGTACCGGTACAATATAATAATTTATCATGTTTAAGAACCACTTTTCCTTCCAGCTACGAAAATTGTTTTTTTTTATATAAATATATTTGTATCAGCTTTACCTTAATGAGAATACGTTCGTATCAATCATTGAAGAAACTAAAATATTAACTTAACTTTAAAAAAAAAAAAGCAATAATACTTCATTGGCCCAAATTACCTAAACTATAAATAACATTATCATGTAAGCCAAGTACAAAAAGTATAAATAGATGAATATCCTGATTAAATGACAGATACCATCTTACTGTACATGATTACGAGATACCATCTTACAATACATAAATACATTTTTTCAAGTTTATTCTTTCCTATCCATGTGGCTACTGGCCTATACTTAATAATGCAAAATCACTTTTTTTTTCCTCACTTCTTTATTTCTACTTACCTACAGACAAACAAAAACACAGAATTGCCGCATAATGAGCCACGTTTCCTTGTGTATATTTGTTTTCTGTCTTTCTGTCTGTTTGAGTCAGACATTTGATTCATCAGCAAAGTAAAGAAGTATTTTATTGTTTAAATATTATGAAGTAGAAGAGAAAGAAACGCCACTGTATCGCAGAGAGAAACAGAGAGAATGGGGTGAGCAATAAAGGGGAGATAAAGGGACTACGGCCAATAAACTGACAGAAAAGGGGCCATAAAGATGAAATGTTTAGAAATAAGTTTAAGAAAGAGCTTTGATGGGAAAGAACGTCTCGCATGTTGAATTAAACTGAATGCCTTTACTACCTCAAAATATTTCTCTACTATTTCTTTTTAAACTGCTTTTTTTTTATTTTGGTATTGTGGTCAGATGGTAAAGTCTATTAGTAAATGTAGTTTGTTCCGTCTTATCGTAATGGCAAGAGCAATAGCCGGGATGAGACGGGGTGGTCGTGGTGCCGGGGGGGGCAGAGTTACAGTAATTAATCATTTACATTTTACCCTATTGAGCAGTTAGCGCGGGGGGGGGGGGTCTAGAACTGTAAAGGCTGCCCTGATTTTAGATAAACATGCTGACATTGCATGACATTCAGTAACAGACGTCGGCAACAACAGCTGCATATTGTTAATGTATAGTCCAAGAGCAGACAACTGGATGTGGATAACAAAAGTTCGCTATCGAACGAGTTGTGGTTCTTGAAACAAGGACCCACGTATTATTTCCTATTTGTGCTGCAGAACCGTTATTGTAGATTAGAACTGGTTGTAGGCCCAACAACTCCATTAGAACTGGTTGTAGGCCCAACAACTCCATTAGAAATGGTTGTAGGCCCAACAACTCCATTAGAAATGGTTGTAGGACCAACAACTCCATTAGAACTGGTTGTAGGACCAACAACTCCATTAGAACTGGTTGTAGGCCCAACAACTCCATTAGAAATGGTTGTAGGCCCAACAACTCCATTAGAACTGGTTGTAGGCCCAACAACTCCATTAGAACTGGTTGTAGGCCCAACAACTCCATTAGAACTGGTTGTAGGACAAACAACTCCATTAGAACTGGTTGTAGGCCCAACAACTCCATTAGAACTGGTTGTAGGCCCAACAACTCCATTAGAACTGGTTGTAGGCCCAACAACTCCATTAGAACTGGTTGTAGGCCCAACAACTCCATTAGAACTGGTTGTAGGCCCAACAACTCCATTAGAACTGGTTGTAGGCCCAACAACTCCATTAGAACTGGTTGTAGGACAAACAACTCCATTAGAACTGGTTGTAGGCCCAACAACTCCATTAGAACTGGTTGTAGGTCCAAAAACTCCATATTTATTGGTGTGAAGTTACTGTAAGGGTGGGATAAAGTCTCTTAGATCCTACAAACCACAAATGTGACGGTTTTGATGATGCCCTTCTCTCTTCCCCACCATAGGTGAGAGTGAAACGGGGACTTTAACCATGACCTGAAAATCCATTGGTCCTCACCGGAGATCGAAGCAGCGACCCTCAGGCCGATAGTCGAGTGCTTTACCTCACGACCATCTGTGATATATGTAAGCCACAAAGACCTACATAGGGTGGGAGGAAGGGGGGGTCCAAATTCGATAGTCCCCCCCAGGCCCCAGCTTGAGGGAGGCCCCCAATTTTTTTTTACATTAAATATTAAGTACATTATCTCATCCTCATGTCATGATGTCCAAAATCAAAATGCAGGGGCCCCCGAATCCCTAGGTTCAGCACTTGGTTTGCCCCCCCCCCCAACCCCTCACTTGTTCGTGAAGTAATCACCTGGCCTATTGGCCGAGAGGTTGGGAATTATATTATCAGTTCTATCGTTTGAGTGTAAGATATCTCTTCAGTTTTGAATCATCAAAACACAGGACGTCATGGTTGTTCTCTCTAGCATGGAATATTGTTTTAGCTGTGTGAATTATCCTGTGCAATCTATAAATGGTTTCAACTTAGAAATATAGATATTGAGACGGGTCGGCAGTGGGTTTGAGCGCTTTCTGCTAGCCATAAGGTGATGAGTTTGAGCCCCCGATGAGTGCCGGAACATTTCTCGTGTCCTGTCGATGTCCTGAAGTCCACCCGGCTTACAAATGGACACTTCCCATTTGTTGGGGGGGGGGAGACAGTAAAGGCTGCTGGACATTGTACTAGCCACATAATCCCATGGACTAATTTAGCATATGAACTTTATCTGACCGCGCTGGTCAGTAGAGGTTCCATAAAAGGAATTTTCACTTTCACTGTTATGGTGCCATCATATTATGACAGTTACCTAAGAATCGATTACATATAACTCACAGTGCCGGACTTTTAGTTGCTGGCGCCCTGTGCTGGCTGAACTTCAGCGTACTTTTCTTTTTTAGCATATGTGTTATTTATAGATATCCAAACACAACTTTCAGAATAAGACTTCACCTGGTCTTCATAACTGATCTTTCTTTATTTGTTTGATCTATTTTACTTCTAAACATACTTTCAATGTCATTTGATTATTTATCAATCATTCATGCTTACATGTGCAAGGTTCAATCATTCAATCTTTACTGTGCAAGGTTCAATCATTCAAGCTTGCCTGTGCAAGGTTGAATCATTCAAGCTTGCCTGTGCAAGGTTCAATCATTCAAGCTTGCCTGTGCAAGGTTCAATCATTCAAGCTTGCCTGTGCAAGGTTAATTCATTCAAGCTTGCCTGTGCAAGGTTCAATCACTCAAGCTTGCCTGTGCAAGGCTCAATCATTCAAGCTTGTCTGTGCAAGGCTCAATCATTCAAGCTTGCCTGTGCAATGCTCAATCATTCAAGCTTGCCTGTGCAAGGTTCAATCACTCAAGCTTGCCTGTCCAATGCTCAATCATTCAAGCTTGCCTGTGCAAGGTTTTTTTTTTCTCTTCCATTTTCTTATAATGTATTAATAATTAGTTAACAGACCAAACTTTGTAAGCAATGCAAGTTTTTCCATGACAACTGATTATGTCATACGAGTAATTTTGTTGTATGGCTGTTGTTGTTTTTGTATTTAAATTGACATGTTTAATGATACATAACCCTTATTGAAAGTTAACTCCCTTCCGCTGTTTGCTATACATTAGCAAAGTAATCAACTCAAATGTCTCGAAGTCCGTCCATTTCCTATTGTGTCAACACTTTCACTGAAACAAGATATAAATACAATGAAACAAAAACACATTATGAAAACACGTTTGAGTCTAAGAGAAACCGATCGCTCTGCTGGCCATGCGATTTAGAATACGATGACGTCATTCGAACTATTCCAGGAAACGCTGGCAAATCGTCTCCGGTTTCTAATTTGTATTAGAATAACCTGGTCTTATTTCTTGCTTGTTTATATTAGAATAACCTGGTCTTATTTGTTACTTGTTATTGGTTTATTTTTTTTTTAAGTACAGTGTGATCCAAAAGTAGGTTTACAGTTATTAAACTACATTTTATATGGTTGAAGTTACTAGCTTAGTAATCTCCCGTGGTGCCTCCATGGCCAATGCACTATCGTCTATGATAGAGAAGAAAGAAGAGCACCATAGAAACCGTCCCATTATTGGTTTATAAGATCTAAGAGATTTCATCTCATCCTTACAGAGACTTCACACACTTGCTTAGTAATACCAATATAAAACAGAGTATAAATGTAACTTACATAAACAGCTTTTTTCCTTGCTGATTGTAATTTATTTTATTTTTACTTGATATTATTTTTTAGCCTGGATACCCTGTATTAATAAATTATGTATTTCTTTTCTTTAGGAAATGCGGGACAAGCCGTTCAAAGGTCAGAGTTTTGGGAAACTCCGACGACGATGTTTAAGAAAGCGAAAGATGTTTGTGGACGGGGAATTCCCACCAACTGGTTCGTCCTTGTTCTTCAGCAGACCTGCCCCTTCTGACATTGTTTGGAAACGACCAAAAGTTAGTACAAAATGTAAAATAGATCAATAATGATGTAAATAGCATTAAAATAGTCATTGACGACATACCCAGTAAATGTGTCATCGATCGATGGCTCTTCACCCTCATCAATATTAATGCCATAAATCACAATGTTAATTTAAACAGACTATTGCGATGGAATTCTGTGGTTAGATAAAGACAACAACATTTTTATCGCCATCGTTTACAGGACATTGTGAAAGATCCAAAGTTCTTCATAGACAAAGCCAGCGCTGACGACTTCTCCCAGGGCAGCCTTGGCAACTGTTGGTTTGTGGCTGCGTGCGCTGGTATAGCTGAGGACAGTAACTTGTGGAAGAAGGTGAGTGGAAGGGGGAGGGAGATATGGTGTTGCGTCTAGGGCCTAGGGTATGAGGTTGGGGTTAAGGAGAAATGTGCAGGATCCAATGACCTGGACTTTAACTTCCAATCAGCTTTGTCACAGATCCAGTCATGAGTTTGAGGGCCCCAATGCAAAAAAAAAAGAGACCGTAGCAAATTTTGGGCGCCGAAATAATCTTTGTAAAGTGGGGGGCCCGCTGACCTAGTTAAATTATTGTAGCCCCAGACAAGCTCACATAATGCCCTATCTTGATGCGGGGCCTGGTAAGGGCCTGCTAGTAAAGTAAAATTTGTTTATTGCTTTCTTTTTTAAAAAAAAAGTCATCTCCTGAGTCACAAGACTGTGCACTTTTAGATGATAACAGGTACGTCTTAAGTTCATCAGGTAAAATTTAAAAAGTACATAAAAAGACCCCTCCCCCTCTTCCCGCCCTTTGCACCAGGCCTCTATGCATTAGCCCCCAGTATTTCTATAAAAAAAAAAAGAAGAACTGTGATGAATATCATCCGTAAAAAAAAAAACAACTAAAAACGAAAACTTCCATTTCCGCGAAGCGTCACCAGTATTATCACTACAACACAGCACGGAGAGATTTAAAACAAGATTGAACCAAAAATAACAAGGCGTTGGGCTAAACGCAAAACATTTTATTTTCAACATGCTATAGCCCAAAAAAAAAAAGGGCGTGTTTAGTTTATGGCATACACACATACACACACACACACACAAACACACACACAGTAGATAAAATATTCAGAGGCGTGGCTATCAGCTTGCCGGGTTCTCGCAATATACACAGCGCCGCCACTGTTTCTGGTATGTAAAGAAAAAATGAATACTCTTTGAAAAGACATTGGCATCTTTAAATTTTTTGATTCGGTTTATCATGATGATTGATGCATGTGAACATTTTAACATGTTGTGCATTACAGGGTGAGTGCTAGAGCATCAATCGTCCACCCCCTCCCGCCCCTTTCCCCTCCCCCCTCCCCCCCCCCCAACGGTCTGCACTTTGATTCGATAAAAAATAAAGAGAAGAAAAGAGAAAATTGATGATAATAAAGGTTGTCTCCTTCTGCATTCACCTACGCGCACTGGCAAACACACACACACACGCACACGCACGCACACACACACACATACAATATTCCAATGGTAAAATATAAAACAACCTTAAAATGGAATTAAAAGTGAAAATATATAATTCTTTTTTTTTTTTGTTCCAACACTGATCTTTGTTTATTCGATAACGCCACCTGTTGGACATCCAGGCCAATGACTTTAAACCCAAAGTGGTTTATTATTTCTGACAGATGTTTACGTAGTTATAATTGAATGGATTGACAAGTGGAAATCATGGTAGTAGAAGAAGAAGAAGGAGAAAAAAAAATGTAGATTTAAAAAAAAATAAAAAAATAAATAAAGGAAATGAATGTTGTTTGTGCTGAAGACATCTTTTTTCTCATGACCTTTGAACTCTGAATATATAAACACCGGAAAAAGGGGGATGAATGTTTGGTTGCATCAGACCTGCTGATTGGACAGCCCGTAAATACGATGACCAGGTTTTAACGACCTCATTATTAAAACCAGAGGCCGATCTCAGGGTCTTCGAGTGCCCTAGGCAAATTTGCTTGTTGGGAATCTGTTAGTATAGGAAGAGGTAATAAAGGCGGGAGGGGGAGGGGGGAGGGTTCGGCGACCACTTAGTTTGCCCATAAATATGCTCGACTCTGCCTTACCACAGTCAGTGCCGCCGAGAGGGGGGGGAGATGGGGAGGGCAAATGCCCAGGGGCCCGGCGAGTTTTAGGGACCCGGGCTGAAACTTTTGAAAATATTATTATGAGCACGGTGGGGGGTGGGCGTGACAGCCCTGCCCAGGGGCCCAAAATTTCTGTCGGTGGGCCTGACCACAGTCATAGCCATAACATATTTTTTTTTAATCCAATCTTGCCAGGTTGTACCTGACTTTAGAGAGCAAGTCTTCTCCCCTGACTCCAGATATGCAGGTAAACATAGCAAAACATGTATTCTTTATAAAACATTTAACTGTTCCAAGATACTCCTCAACAGTAATTAATGCACTTTTCTTTTAACTCGTCCTTCACTCTCTCCTTACAGTTAAGTGTGTTGTGTTGGATTTTTTTTGTGCGCAGGTATATTTCACTTCCGGTTCTGGAGATGCGGTACATGGTATGACGTAGTGATAGACGACTACCTGCCGACTAGGAATGGGCGGCTCATCTTTACGCATTCCAAGTCCAGGGATGAGTTCTGGTCAGCGTTGCTGGAGAAGGCCTACGCCAAGTGAGTCCAGTGCAGTGAACCTAGCCTAGCTTAGCCGGTGCATATAGAAATGTGTGTACGGCTGAAATTTCACCGTGTGTGTGTAGTGATTAAATGAATAATATATATATATATATAAAAGCGATTTGGGCTATGAGTTATTACAACAGTATTCCAGTTTAAAATACAATCATAAAAAATCGGATCTGCCCGATCTGTTTTTCCAAAACAAAATAACCTAGCCTACCGATCAAGACTAAGGGGATATAACTCTATGCAAAGGTTTTGCAAGGTACAGCTAGTATTAGAATAATATTCTCACCTCGGCTCGTGGATTTCGCATTGGGGGCTTATATTTGGACAGTATGAAATAAGCTCTTATAAGCAAAGGCAACGTCTACAGATGAGATACCATTGACAAAATCCCCCTTCCTTCCCAACCCACCCCCTTACCAGTAAAAAAATACTGTAAGATCTGATGATATGTTACATTTGTTAGGGCCGTATGTGAAGGTAGTTTAAGGGGCCTTAATCAAAAGTAAAATGGGAGGGGGGGATTGGCAAATATACATTTGGGGCTCTAGCAATGGCTGCCTGGAGGGGGTCCTATGGAAAAGTACATTGGGACCCTAGAAAAAGCTACATCAGGGGACCCTTGACAAAAACGCGGTCAAGCTCGTTAATTACTTATCTTGGGTCCCTAATACAACGGGGGCTCTTTTGACTAGCCCACTTTTAAGTCATGTCAGATATTATTAGTAACAGTAAAAAAGGAGTCCTGAAAAGGGGATGGGGAGGCTTTTTAATATTGGGGGCACAAGGCAGTCCCATAGTCAGCCTGTCCATATGAACGGATCTCCCGACAGGTACTTTTCTTAGGGGCCACCAAATATCTCAGCATGTCTCTGCCTGGGACCCCCACACAGCCTAAGAACGGCCCTGTTGTTAAGTTGTGAAGTAGTTTAAATGTTGGTGATATACCATGACCATTTAGGCATACATGTACAATGCCTAAACTGTTTGAACATTCAGTTCCCGAATAAAGTTGGCTGATTGTAAAAGTAAAATCAAAAAAAAAAAATTAAAAAACAAACGTAAATATTTTCATAATAAAATATTTAAAAGCCACATAAAAAGTCCCAAAAAGATAATAATAATGAAATAAAATAAATAAAAAAAAATAAATTATAAACAATTAATATTAAAATCATTTTGATTTAATTTGTCGTGGACATTGATACTCAGACTTTATTTTTACACCTATTGTTTCGGATCTTTTTTTAAAAAGAAAGATTTAATTATTTTTTTTTTACAACCATCTGTTTTGACTTGATTTATTTGTTTCATTTCTAAATCAGAATTCAATTCTTTTTTTTCAACCATCTGTTTTGACTTGATTCATGTTTCATTTCTAAATCAGAATTCAATTCTTTTTTTTTTCAACCATCTGTTTTGACTTGATTCATTGTTTCATTTCTAAATCAGAAATCAATTCTTTTTTTTCAACCATCTGTTTTGACTTGATTCATTTGTTTCATTTCTAAATCAGACTGTTTGGGTGCTACGAGGCACTGGTAGCTGGTAAGGCAAGGGACGCAATGGTGGACATGACCGGAGGTATCGGTGAAGGTCTGGAGGTGGTCGACTTTAAAACTGAACAGCTTAAAGACAGGCTGTTTGAGATACTGCACAAGGCTAAATCAAATTTATCTCTCATGTGTGCTAGTATCCAGGTACGTGTTCTCACGGCTATTGTGTTTTTGAATATAATTACATGTTGAAACATTCATAAACTTGGCCCCCAGGGCCCCCAAATCCCTAGGTTCGGCACTGACATTTGCTGTGTTTTGAAATGGTATAGATAGTGAGTAGGCATGGTATTTGTTCGACTGTGTTCTATTTATAAAACAATCTTTCAGCTCATTTTTATAACGCGCAATTGGTTATAAATGGGATATTTCGTTGTTTTTTTAGGTAGATAAATCGCTTTTGTCTAGTATTTGCATTGCTTAGCATTAAGCTTTGTGTGCAGATTTCATTTACAATCGGTTATACCTACACGCGTAATTGAAAATAAATAAAAATAATTCAATGTATATAACGCTTTTTAAAATAAGTTATCTTTTTTTTACATAGGCCAGAAACTCGGCAGAAATGGAGACCAAATTAAGCGTAGGTTTGGTTCGTGGCCACGCTTACACTTTAACAGACGTCCGGAAGATTCCACTCAAAGGCACGGGGTTGTTCAGCTTTTTCAACAGGGAGAAGATACACATGATACGTCTTAGAAACCCCTGGGGTGGTATAGAGTGGAAAGGTCCTTGGAGTGACGGGTAAGAAAATGAGGAATGTATATTGTTGTTTTTTAAATTCAAACTAAGCAATCTACGCACCATTCACTTCAGTAATTGATGATTCAAATGGTGGTTGACCTTAATCCCACAGGTCTCAAGAATGGACCAAAGTCAGTGAATCTGAGAAGAAAGATCTTGGGCTGACATTTGATGAAAACGGAGAATTTTGGTAATGGATTAAAATTTTTAGATTAAATGGACATTAAGTGTAATAACCAGGGGGCGTTGTAATCAGTGGCGTATTCATGGGGAGGGGGGGCAAAGGGAAATGCCCCCCCCCACATTTTGAAAAAATGTCATATAAGAGGGGGGCATTTGCTCCCCCCCCTTTACATTTAAAAAAATGTCATAAAGTTGTTATTTGCCCCCCCCCCCCCCAGAAAATGTTTGCCCCCCTCTCCTGGAAAAATTCCTAGCGACGCCCATTGTTGTAATAGATAAACAAACAAGGCAACCGCCCAGGGTCTTCATTGCAAAAAGGGGGGGCCCATTGTCCATTCAAAGTAATAATTCCTATTACATCTGGTACAAAGAGGGCCCCCCTTCCAACTCCAATGCCTGAAATACTCTAGAAATCTCTGCCCAGGGGTCCAAAATCTTAAGAACGGCGCTGGTGTTATCAATTATGTAGTTAATATATGTGTGTGTGTACCACAGAGGAAGAGATATATACCAAACTAGTGTTTCCATCATATTTAAATATAGACATAAGACTTTACACTAGTGCATGCAAACCTGGTCTAGAACGAAAACTTCCACGATACATAATTCTTTATTATTGTTTTTTTTTTTATTTCAAAACATATAGCAAGATATAAAATATTATTTTATCATGTAACTTTATTACATACAAATCATCATTTAATCAGACCCACGGATTACTTAATCCGGCCAACCGCGAGGGAGTGGGTTGAAACTTGAACACTTATCATGGGGTCTTAAGGGGACATTACAAAAAAAAAATGAATTAAAAGTTGAGGGGCTGATGTTTCATCGACTGTCTGGGGCCACCGCCAGGATTCGATTATGTTTAGGCAGCGAACCAGCTATTATTGTTAGTGGTTATTATAATATCTGATAAACTTCATATCAAAATTCCTTTATTTTTTTTGTATCTTTTAAATCATGATTTGTGTTTTTGTTTTTCCTATCCACTTTTTTAAAAATGACTGCTCCCACGTATTCCCCAGGATGGCATTTGATGACTTCTGTCGCTACTTCACTCACATTGACATCTGTCACATGATGAACACGTCATTCTTCACACTCAAGAGATCGTGGAACGAGTCCCAGGCGTTGGGGGAGTGGCGGCGGGGCACCAGGGCCGGAGGGTGTGGCAACCATCAAACGTTCTTAGATAACCCTCAGGTCAGTTGGGCCTTTAGGGCCTTTAGGGCTGACCCTTCTTGAACCAAGTTTAGTTTTAAATAGGTCAATGTGTGATTGCAGAAGAAAGCGAGCGAAGATGATGAGCTTTCCAACGATACCAGACTCGATTCCGTACTACCGGTACATTTTTTTAGAATCGTCGGTTTGAAATGGTGTTTTTTTTTCGATCTCGAGAAAAAAACACGTACCCCTACCCCCTTCAGAATTTTTTTTAAATATAAAACATAATATAAAGTATATTTATGACTTTACCAAACGATTCCTGAGATATTTTTCTACCAGAAACTATCATAATTGAAAAATCGACATTTTGAGACATTTTGACCCGTGGAGTACCTTAACTTCAAACATTATTCATTTTTTCAAAAATGCTTTTTATTTTTTTTTAAAAATGTATATTTGTATCCCTCTGTACAAGTCCACAAACAACTTACTGTGATAGTACTTAAGCTAATCTCTACGTCATCTAATTTCAGTACTTACTTGATGTTGTTACCGATGAAGAAGAACTTTTGGTGTCTCTAGAACAGGAAGACAGACGGTCGTCCAACTTTAGAACAAGGGGAGAAAACTACACAATTGGTTTTACGATTACAAAGGTATGAACCTAGTTATGCCCCTTAGGTTCTCAAGCCAGCTTAAAGCCATAGAAAGATTGAATACATAGTTTGTTTTGTAGAAATTTAAGAGAGTCTAGTTTTTAGCTGTTGGCTCTTAAACTTTTGAATCTTTGTTTAAGTAACTTTGTATTAAATATTATCATAATGTTATTCGATGCATTTCGAAGACCTCAGCTATTGGTGTGCCATTCACTCGTTTCTGTAATGTTGTATACATGTAGACAGATTTGAACAGAAAGTACAGGATGCATGACAGACTAGACAGGGTCCACCAGGTCCGTTTGTTCAAGCCAGGAGTATACTCACTCGGTTGCCTTTGAAGAAAGGACGTTACTGCTTGATACCTTCGACCTTTGACCCTGGACAGGAAGGACAGTACCTGCTCAGAATTTACAGCAGCGGTGGGCTGTTATTAAAGTGAGTAAAACAAACAAAGTTACTTGCCGTGTGCCGCACACAAGATTGCTACTGTATAAGTGCTTGTGAATGATTGCGTGTACAGAACAAAATGTACTTAGAATTATTGCAAGCTGTTGTTCTTGCATTGGCTTTTTTTTATATTTCATAATTAGAAATTGTTCTCACTTCCAAAAATCAAATTTTTGGTGTAATTGAAAAAAAAAGAAGATACGAGATGGCGCTGTGGATGGGGCGGTGGCGAGCTGTCACCCTTTAACTCTGATTTGTCTGCAATGTTTAAGTCACTGTAATGAGGTGACGTTTGTTCTGGTTTGTTTGATTAGTGACCTTTAGTGACCTTTAGTGACCAAGAGTTCAATGGCTATGGAGGTACCACACGATAGGTGGCGGCACCTGCTGGGATTTAAACTAATTACCCATAGCATGCAGGTAGGGGTTCCCAACCAATCAAGTTCCGCCGAGTCACCTTTATTGTCTGTACACTGCCATTGCTTGTTATCATCCAATGAAAATATGCATAAAAGACTCCCAACCAATCAAGTTCCACCGAGTCACCTTTATTGTCTGTACACTGCCATTGTTTTGTTATCATCCAATGAAAATACGTATAAAAGGCTCCCAACCAATCAAGTTCCACCGAGTCACCTTTATTGTCTGTACACTGCCATTGCCTGTTATCATCCAATGAAAATACTCATAAAAAATAAACGGGCGTAGCTAGCCCACAACTCCCAGTAAACGATTTGACAATGATTCTTTAAGATTTAACCAAATATGTCAAAACAGAAATTTAAGATATGTCATTGTATACATCAAATGTGCATCAATATTTTTTTTTGGTGTGAAACTTTTTGTTTTGTGTTTTACAGAGAACTCAAGAAGGATATCCCAAGTCCACCTAGATTCTTCAGAAAGCCTAAAGTGGCAGCAACCTCGATTTGTGTCAACTCTGTGGAAGGTTTCAAGCTACCAAACGGAGAGACAGGTAAAAACAACAACAACAACAACAACGAAATGTTGCCTAAAAAAGGGTAAAATAGTTGGTAAACAATCTGGCTTGTTTGGTGTTATTGTGTCTGTTGAGTTGCAGTTACAAAGTATGGAACGTTGGCAGATGTGCATAGAATAGTAAACAGTTTGAGATGTGGGTAAAATAACAACACGTGTGGAATTCATTATAAATAATAGGCAGAGAGAACAAATTTCGACCATCTTACCTGGATGATGACTTTTTATTTGTAAGGGAGGGAAGGGGAGGGGGCGGGGTGGTAAAGTCCTAAAGGGGGGTGGGGGGACAAATCTGTCATCTTCAATTAAGTTTACTCATAGTGTTACCTTTGTTTTCAATATGTATATTTTTAAAACATTTTAATCACAGATATAAGCATCAAATGCATTAAAATTCAGGGCCGGTTTACCCAATGGGCGTTCGCCATGGGCGGCAAATAATGAGGGGGGGTGCACTAAAAGAAATACAAGTAAATGCCGACCTTTAGTACTAAACTGGGTGAATAATTGTTTTTTTTTTTACCTGACATCGAATAGTGCACTTTTGAAACATTTTACAGATGCACAGGTTATTGCATAAGTCGTTGCTCATTTTAAGTTTACCGCAGTTGTGTTAATGCTGCCCGGGGACACATTGAAAATGCCGCCCCGTTCCCTTGCCAAAAAGTACAAAAATTGGATAAATACCCCCCCCACACACACACACCTCTTGCTTGTGCCAAAGTAAATGCCACCCTAGCCGGACCGCCCCGCTCAGTTACGTATGTTTGTTGTACCTCACCCTATGTGGTCATCTGTCCAGGTGGTATTGAGGCTTACTGCATAATCAAGTGTGAGAAACGGGAGCAGCGGCTGCCAGTCACAGAGAAATCCATGAAACCAGAATGGAAAGACAGGGTGACGTTCTACAGGAGGAAACCCATGGAAGACGTGGTAGTGGAGGTGAGATTGAATGATTGAAACATAAACAATCAAGCGTCATAGAGGATCAAATTATGGGGGGAAAGGGGGGGGGAGTGTGAGTGAGAGAGGGGGAGAGAGAGTAGGGAGATAGAGAGAGAGAGAGAGAAGGAGATAGAGTGAGAGAATGGGATATAGAGAGAGAGGGGAGAATGAGAGAGGGAGAGAGGAGGAAGAGAGAGAGAGAAGGAGAGGGAGAGAATTGGATATATAGATAGAGGGGGAGAGTGAGGGATACAATGGGGTACATATATAAAGAGAGGGGGAGAATGAGAGAGAGGAGAGAGGAGGAAGAGAGAGAGAGAAGGAGAGGGAGAGAATTGGATATATAGATAGAGGGGGAGAGTGAGGGATACAATGGGGTACATATATAGAGAGAGGGGGAGAATGAGAGAGAGGAGGGAGGGAAAGAAAGGTATAGAAAGGGGAGAGAGTGAGAGAGAGGGAGATAAGGAGAGAGAGAGGGGGAGATAGAGAGAGGGAGAGAGAGGTAGACACAGAGAGAAAGAGAGAGAGAAAGAGAGAGAGAGGTTCTATCCCAGCGGTCGGAAAACTTATTGAGCTGCTGGTTACACAGAGTTCATACGTTTGACCGGATGTTGACTTGAACTAATATACATTCACATCATAACATTAAAGGCTAGTGTTGTGCTTCAACCTGAAACCAGTTGCGGGCCGGATTACACAGTCCCACTGACCGTAGTTAGCCCACCCATGGCTGGATTAGCCTCATTGATTGGAAAGTCAAATCTCCGGTACTATTGTTTAATTTGGGTGAGTGGAAACGGTGAGATCAATGAAGTAGAAATATGGGGGTGGGGGGTGTAATTTTTTTTTTCCAGTAAAGTAAATGCTCTCAAGAAGACAAATATTAAAATTAGAAAGAGGGACCAGTTTAAGAGAATATGACCATGGTTTGCTCTGGAGCTTTGCACAAAACAGATTTACCTGTACAGTGTATACAGACAGACGATCGTTGTGATGGTTAACGATTTGGTCTATTTACTTTATTTTTTTAAATTGAAACTTTCTTACGTCATTTTCCTGTTTCAGGTGTGGGACAGTAACACGCTCAAAGATTATCTCATCGGCACACTAACATTGCCAATGTCAAGGTCTAGTGAGTACACAGGAGGCAACGTCATACGTAGGTCAGTGACACGTTTAAAAAGTCAAACTCAATCAATTTAAAGTTGCATGCATTACTCTGTGAACATGTAGGTTTCGTTATTTCCTTTGAACACGCTCAATGTAAAGTGTAAGCTGACATTTAAATTTTCTAGTATAGCTTAATATACGCAGCACACTTACATACATAGAAAAGAACATTGATTAGGATATAAAACAAAATTATCAAAAGAAATAAAAAAGCCAACTTTAATCACAAGTATTTTTTTTAATTTATTATTATTTATCACTAGCTGTACCCTGCAAAACCTTTACATAGAGTTATCAATGC
The DNA here is from genome assembly GCA_021962125.1 of Bulinus truncatus. Classification (NCBI taxonomy): domain Eukaryota; kingdom Metazoa; phylum Mollusca; class Gastropoda; family Planorbidae; genus Bulinus; species Bulinus truncatus. The sequence goes on along the minus strand of JAGDYQ010000018.1, from coordinate 8,310,632 downwards.
TTATGCTTTGTCGGTAGGGCGAGGTTATTTTTGGTTTCAGGCAAATCCGATTTTTTCATGTTTGTATTTTAAACTGGAATACTGTTGTATTAAATCTTTACTTTCGATTTAATGCAGAACCCAAATCGCTTTTATTTTATTAGATTCTATCTTGTATTGAATGAAACAAAAACTCATTTGTTTTACAGAATATAGTTGTTGTTTTTTTATTGGAATCAGTTATGTGTTGAATACATTATGTAATGATGATACAGCAGAAAGACTTTCTTCCTAGCAGTTGGCACATTATGTCCAGCCGAGTCTATCTATCAGTGACACTGTTTCATTGACCTTAGACACTCTCATTGTGTTTGAAACTGTCACGTGATACTGTCAATAAATCCATCCCTGACAAGGACAAGCACAAGGCCCGTGGAGAAGCATCAACCAAATATGGAATAAAAACACCCCCCAACCCCAAAAAAAATCTATCTAAAATTTTAATTACATCCTATTTCGTAAGTTAATCGATTTTTTAAAACCGTAACAGAAACGGTGAAGCGACTGCCCGCGGGTCAAGTGTGAACCTAACCCGGCATGCACTATCGTCCTCTTTTGCTCATTCTTCACATAAATGAAGTTTACATTTAATTCATACCATTTTATGTACATTGTCTTGCCATCTGCATTTTTTTTTGCCAGCCCGTCTGTCAAATTTAAGAGCCCAATTGTGGCCCGCGGGTATAAAAGTCTGCCCACCCCATGAACTATACCCTCAGTGTTAATTAAAGGTCATCCGTCATTAGGTAAATGGAGACGAGCACATGAGAGCACACAAAGCTACTACCACTGAATGAAAACGTGACTTGATAAACCAATACACCAACCAACATATGCGCATACAGGATATTTCGTCAATTTTTCTAAATTGTTTCGCTCGTTTTTTCCCTAGTTTACAATTTTTTTACGGTCTTTTTAATTAAATGTTTGTTTTTTTTTGGCAGTGGCTACGGTTCGGTCCGACCGAACCCGTATTTTTTTTACTTAGGGTACCAGCCATAGATAATATTGCTCCACACCCTAACCCTAACCCTATCTCTAACCCTATCTCTAACCCTATCCCTACCCTATCCCTAACCCTATCCCTAACCCTAATCCTGAAAAAAAAAATTCTGAAAAAAAAAAAAAAATTATGTTGTTATATAGTTCAGTGCAGCGACTCGGCCGCTATGCAATAATAAGTAAGGCTGGTACCCGAAAAAAAAAATACGCGTTCGGTCGGACCGAACCGTAGCCACTGCGTTTTGTTTTTTTACGGTATTTTTTTAATTTCCAGGTATGAACTTGTCAAGTCCAACTCTGAAGGTAAAGATGAACACAGAGGATTTATATGGGTCAAAGTGAAACACACAACGAATCTTAGGGAAATTTAACATCTTTTTAACGCTTAAACACACACACACATACACACATATGAACTTTACCAAAAGGCACCATTGTCCAAGCTGAAACACATATACGCAGAAACAAATACACACATATAAGCACACACATTCAAATATATACACATACAAGCACACACACACACACTCAAATACAGACGCATACAAGCACACACACACACTCAAATACAGACGCATACAAGCACACACACTCAAATACAGACGGATACATGCACATACACACACTCAAATACAGACACATACAAGCACACACACACACTCAAATACAGACATATACACGCCCAGATACACACGCAACTACAGACATGTTCAGACAAACATAGAACTAACGACACATCGATGAATAAGCCTAAAATGTTTTATCATTAAGATGGACAAAAAAGTATTTGAATTAACAAGTGCAGCCGTGTAACAAAAGGCGCAGTATATTACATATTACATCTGTAAATTTAATAGAATGTAATGAAATTTCTGAATTGTTATCATGATTAAACCAAAGATGTATTTTTTTTTAATATTTTTATCCCTCGTAAATCTGGTCTTTTTTTTTTCAAGTTGTCACAATTTAGGCAAATTGATACTTTTGACCAATCAGGGCTCCCTGTCTGGTACTGTTTGACAAGGGCCCATTGAAAGAAAACCTCAGATGGCCTCTTGTAGAATATTATTTAGATTTTCAATCGATTTTTGTTATACTCAAAATAGTAGATAAAAAGTCAATTATAATCTATCATTTTTATCTCCACTTCCTCCCATCCTATTCTGTTGTCGTATTGAAGAGTACAGTAACGAATCACAGTTTAAATATTAAGAGACCAATACAGAATCAGGTTAATTAAATATGAAACTTTTTCATCTTTAAGCTGGTCTGAAATTTTTGCTCACTAGTTCCAAGTGTGTTTTTTTTTATATTTTGGACCGTCCTAAATGTTGTGTGAGGAAATATTCGAATGTTGTATGCTGACATATTTTTAATGTATTAATAATGAAATATAATATAAATTTACATTAACACGTATTTAAATGTATGCATGTGCTTCTATATTATGTATGCTATTATATAAGTATTTTTTTATTGTTTAATATATTTTTATATGATCTGTGCTGTCATTCATACAACTTAACGAACAATTTAAAGACGTTATAAACTTTTTCATGCCAACTAACCAAATAATCAGAGTTTTGTGAAGTTTATTCAGAATTTAAATCGTAAAAGAATATACATAGTAAAACTATAACTGATATTATCTATAACTGATATAAACTATAAATGATATTCTCTTTTTTTCTTTTCAACTTAGCTATAACCTTTCACAAAATTTAAAATTGCAATATGTCGGCTATAACTTCTGTATTATGAATATCAATGATTTATTGTAATGTTGCCAGATTTTTTCCCAATGTTTGGCTAAAACTAGTCCCGTCATTCTCTCACACTAAAAAAAATGCATGTACATAAAGAGAACTAAGTCCTCTGATAAAATGACAAAAACACACTTTTACCAGGGGCAGGCCCGTAGCGTGCGAGGGGGAGTCCGTTTTGTCTGCCCCCCCCCTGCTTTTTTGTTCTACTTAGTAAAATGTATTACCTTGCCCCCCCCCCTGCTATTGCCTGGCCCCTGCTGTAGAATGCCTGGCCCCCTCCTGTAGAATTTTCACGCTACAGGGCTGCCAGGGGTTGGGTGGGAAACGGACAGAGTGTTATTTTTTTTCCCTTTTTTAATCCTTCTTTTGTTAATTGTGAATCCAATTTGCATTAAATCGTAATAAAGTCTTTTTTTTTTAATTTAACGGCTCATTAAAACATCGCCAGAATCTATTTTTGAAAAAAAAAAAAACCTTTTTTTTTATAAAAACCTTAATTATTGCCTAACTACAAACCAGTTTAAGCTTGTTGAAATATATGCACGTGTATGTTTGTGCGAATGTAAGTGTGTGTGTGAGTGTGCGCGCGCTATATTAAAATATCCTGTAGAGTGTAGAGTCAACCCTAACCCATGACCCTTAACCCCTTTTTATTCACGTGCACATAAATGGTCCATAAAACTAAAATAATAGAGCATTGCATTAATTATTACGTCCATTATTCTTTATATATAAATATATATGCCACAGACCAGGATGCAATCACATTTTATTTTTGTCTACAACTGTGATCTTTGACCTCTAGTGCCGGAACAAGGTATCTGAGGAAGAAGGCTCGCTGAAATATTTAAAAATTAACATTGCAATAACAATTGTCAAAAGAATACTTCCTTGGCAATTAATTTTGGTGTTATATCAGAAGACAGTGCCCTTTTTATGTAACATTTACATGTAATAAAGAAGTTATGACATTTGAAATAAATCATAAGTCACCATGATAAGTGGTTAGTGCCATAATATCTGTCTGGATTTGAGGTGGCCCTGCATTACTGACCACTCATGTCCACTTAGCGACCAACGGCAAATTTCCTCAGTAAAGATGGGAGCATTTTAACATCTGTCTGGATTTGAGGTGGCCCTGCATTACTGACCACACATGTCCACTAAGCGGCCAACGGTAGATTTCCTCATTAAAGATCGAAGCATTTCAACAGGCCACTCACCTGTTCTTATTTTATTTAGAATAAACTTTATGCTCTTGTCACCCCCTTCCTTACGGTGCCGCCTAATGTAGCCGCCCCTATGTATCATAGCACAACACTGCCCTTGGTCCACTTATAATAAATTAACTGTGGGGGGGTGTCTCTCTCTCTCTCTATGGACGAAGGTGTCCAGCAATGCGACCGATGCCTTCAGATTCACTTACTAGCTGGTCATCATTATTTTGTAATTGTATGTAATTAAGCATGTCGACATCTTGCTATTTATCTATCAATCGATCAATCATCTATCAATGAATAGATTAAAAAATAAAATAAAACGAAACCTCTTTTTTTAAATTGTCATCTTGCAAACTACATCCTTCAAAACTTCAAGTTTCCTATAAGACATTTTTTGGGGAAATCCCCTTAGAACATAACTGAACTTCTAGTTTAAAAATAGCACAACAAAAGTAAGTCTATCTTATTTACAATGTTGCCAATGTTTATATGCCCGGTGTCAAACCAACATCATTTAAAAATTCATCTTTTATAGATTCTCATAGAATTGCCAGCGTGAGTCTTTATAATAATATCATATAATAATAGCGGGTGGGGGCTGATAAAGAAATAAAAATTAATAAATAACTATTTTTAATTAAAAAAAAATAAAAAAAAAAAAATCCGGACCCCCCAAAAACAAAAAAACCACCCCCCCCGCCCAAGCAAGCGGGGATATAACTCTATGCAAATATTTTGAGGGAATAAAAATAATATACTATCTGGAGTTGCTTACCCTTCCTCCATAAGGTAATGTTTCGCAGATCGCTGCTAGGGGGCAATGCACTCTCTGTCTGAAATCTCCATGTCTAACAGAATTATGCCCCCTCTCCCCATCCCGGGGCAAACAAGTAATTTTTTGAGGTGCCGGCCTATTAACATCTTTTCTGACGTACACTAGGGTCCTATAGACTCATCGGATCCCTTCCCCCCTTCCCACATTTCCACTAAACTCTATGGACAACTATAATATGGGACGGTGTCGGTCACCGGTACATTAAAACATTCTGCCCGGTGTGCGTACAACTGTGTCGGTCACCGGTGCATGAAACACTCTGCCCGGCCTAAGTACAACTGTGTGGGTCACCGGTACACAAAACGTGTTTTTTTTTAAAACATTGTACTCAAGGAAAACTTCCTGGACGCTCGTCAGGTTTTTTTGTCGCCTTTTTGTTTTTAAATTATTCTCTTCCCTGTTTCCTGACATCAATTTGTGCCTTCACCCTGTACCAGTCTCTTCACATGACGTCATTTGGTGACCCAGTTATGGCTTTCCTTTATTGTACCTATTAACATACGAGCTGGTAAAATAAATAAAAATGTATTCCCCCCCCCCCACCCCAAATCCTTTTTTTTTTAAATGGTGGACCGTTTCACATTTCCTATTACGCGAACAGGATAAACAAAATGTACTGCTCAAGTTAAAATATTCATAGAACAAAGTTCATGACCCTTGCCCCTCCCCCTTCCTTTTCTTTTCTTCTGAAAATATTTATAAACAAAGACGCTACAACCCTCATTGAAGTAAATTTTCGATGTTTATGTAAATCTAACAATTTATTTACAATGTAATATGTATAACATGTGCGTCATATGACATGCGAATATACTACCCTACCCTCCCCTTTTCTATAATAGAAATGGACCAACCCACCCACCAGTGCCGACCTAGGGAATTGGGGGCCCTTGGGGGGGCTTGGCCTCTTAGGGGGCCCCTGCATTTCGACATTCGACATCATGACATGAGATAATGTACTTAATATTTAATATAAAAACATTTTAGGGCCCCCCTCAAGCAGGGGCCCGGGGTAACTGTCGAATTTGGACACCCCCTCCTTCGCCCTACTTACGCCTCTGCCACCGACCCTAGGCGAACGTAACATGTGGACGGCTCCATTGTTGTTTTTTTTTAAACAAAATATCCCAGTATCCATCTACAGGGATGTCCAATGGAGATATTAGCTCCATCGTAGTTACAGAAGTTGAGATTATACAACAGAAAACTGTTTTGATGCAGGCTAAGTTCAAATCATATACCCACTTAAGGGGGGGGGTACTCACCCCTTCCACCTCAATAGTATGTGAGATGGTCATGTAGGTGTATAGGTGGAGCCCAAAGCCCACGCTTCCCCCAAACAGACAGAGCAGTGCTTACGTATTTGGGGGCCAAAGTAATTGGTACATTTTGGGGGGGGGGGGGGCGCATAGAGGAATATTTCAGGGTCGTAGAAATAGGTATATTTCAGGGTCGTAGAAATAGGTATATTTCAGGGTCGTAGAAATAGGTATATTTTAGGTTCGTAGAAATAGGTATATTTCAGGGTCGTAGAAATAGGTATATTTCAGGGCCCTAGAGAGAGAGAGAGAGAGAATAGAGAGAGCCGCCTTTTGTTCCCCAACTGAAGCCAGGTACCCATTTAAAACTGGGTGGACTTGTGGAACTTTAACCAACATTCATTAAGACTTGGGAAACATTCCCTGGTTCTCACCGAGGATCGAACGCAGGACTCTCACGTCGGCCGCCCAACCTGTTGTACGCCACTCGGCTATGCGTCCCACTGCAATAAATATAGTTGAATTAACAAATGCCATTAGCGTATTCAAGTACTAAGCTTTGGACTGGATTAGATGGACACGTCAGGTGATGTAGGACTGTAGGTGTACAAAACACCCCCCACCCCGCAGCCGAAGAGGGTGAGGAGGAAGGGCGGTGCTGTTTGAGTCACGTGACCCCCCCACACACACACACACCTGAAAGCCAGAGTCACCACCTTTCTACGTCAACGACTCCATGTTACCTGGACATTAATAACTTTCTAAGATAGATTTATTTTGACTAGAATCTTGTCCTGCTCAGTGGTTCAGGCAGGTAAGTTAAAAAACCATTCTCTCTCATACATCTTCTCTCTAACATCTCTCTCTTTCTCTCTCTCTCTCTCTCTCTGCGTATCCCCCCACCCCAGATATGTTGTCACTTGTTGTATCACCCAGGGATTGTGACTAATCCTGGGAGGAGGGGGAACACGCTGACAGGGCTTAATTTAAAGCTGCACCTCCGGTCCCCCCCCCCCACGACACCCTATGAGAAAAGTTATGTCTCACTCTACACGCAAAAGCCCAGCCCAGACTCTCTGTTGTGAAATGTCATTCAATTGCTGTATGACCTATAATTTGACCACACTAATAGTTGTATAACGTGACCACACTTGACCACACTAACAGTTGTATAACGTGACCACACTTGACCACACTAACAGTTGTATAACACGACCACACTTGACCACACTAATAATTGTATAATGTGACCACACTTGACCACACTAAGAGTTGTATAACGTGACCGTATATGACCACTTAAGCGTCTAGGTTTCTTTAAATTACCCTCCCCCCTCTTCCTTATTTTTTTTTCGTTATTTTATGAGTTCATTGTCTTTATAAGTTTTTACTTATAAATCTATTTTCGTCACGTTCACTATCTTATATGTAACTTATATGTTCAAGTGACGCTATTTTTTTTATAATTATTATTAACGACATAGACCGAAAGGGTCCACCTATCATTTACCGGTTTTTCCTTGATTTTTACCTCCCTCCGTGTCAAATTTATCCCCGTTTCACAACTCCCACCTCCACGTCAGGCTTACCCTACTTCCCAATGGCGTAGCGAGCTTAACTAGCGCCCGGGGCACAATACATTTTTAGCGCCCCCACCCACAAATTCGATAACCATGTAAAATTATATGTAACATAAAATTTGGCCCCCCTTTGTGAGTAGCGCCTGGGGCATAATGCCCCCCTTGCCCCCTCACTACGCCACTGCTACTTGCCTCCCGCCGACGCTTTGGGTCAAAATTAATGCATTCAGGTGTTGCGTTAAAAGTTTTATAGCAAACACTTTTAAACGCGTAAGATTAGCGTTGCTGTCAGTTAAACCGCAGCCCTTAAAAAAAAAAATTCAAGATGTATAAAAAAATGTGCTGACGGTTGTTTGACTTTAAAATCAGAGACATCTTATGACTTTTTTTGCACTCGGTATATCTTGTGTGTCCAGGTCACAACAATCACTGTCTGTGAGTGTGACATGAAGTACAAAAGTATTTTCACATTCCATTTGCCTCGTTAAGAAACAATTAAAATGTGCCAACAGTAGGTGGACATTATTTTTTTTTTCAAACCTTGAATGTACAGTCCTTACGAACCAGGCGTGAATTAGAACTGTGACAGTGTGGCAGTGAACCAGTGTGGCAGTGAACCAGTGTGGCAGTGAGACAGTGAGAAATTGTGACAGTGATACAGTGTGGCAGTGAAACAGCGTGACAGTGAGACATTGCAGCAGAGAGGTAGTGATCGCTTCTTACTCTGTAGCTGTATCATTTAATGTTCATCATTAAAAAAAAATATTTTCAAATGATAGAATGTTGACAGATTTCTTATGAAAACGACTGGTCTTCTTCTTTTCTAGTCATATTTATACCTATCAAAAAAAAAATTGTTTTGATATCGTTAACGATGGAATTGAAATCTTTGTGTCTTTGTGTTGTAATCTAGTAACTTTTCAACTAGATAGTAGTCATTTATGTGAGCAGAAAAAACAAAACACGAAAATTAAAAAAATAATTACAAAAAAAATAATACGAAAAAAAAAAGTACTATGGAAGTTCAGCCATTGGTGGAATGAAAAATTAAACTAAAATAATGTTGTGATGAGTACAGTAAAATACAATAATTTTTAAAACTATATTTTTTTTTTTGTAAATGGAGTCCTTCTACACGTTAACCTAGTTAGCCAACACCTCTGCTTTCGATCCTGCCATCTTATGACCCTGACCCTCACGCAAAGTAATTTAACAATGACAGGTGCTCGCCTATGTTTGTTTGTTTGTTTGCTCGTCTGCAAGGTTCACTGGGCCGCCGGAATGTGGCCTCTTTTTACCAGTACCCAGGGGAGATAAATCAGTGAGCATGAGCAGACGACAACAACACCGGCAGACGACAACGTTGCACCGGTCACATGACTGGACAGAAAATGCTTCTTGTTGATCCGTTGATGGATTTCACGATAGAGAGAAGGTCGGGAGAGAGAGAGGGAGAGAGAGAGGAAGCGGGAAAGAGAGAGAGGAGGAGGAAAGAGTACAGATGCAAACATTGTATTATGGGGTAGATCGTAAAATATTAAATTTCAGGAAAATTCAAGTTTTATGTTTTTGTTTTATGTTTTTAGTTTAAAAAATAGTGGTGGATGACTTGAACATTTTGTAACAATAGATGTGTGAAGTATCATTCGAAAAAGTCTAGGGAAATAAATCTCGATTTAATAACAAGAGCATCTTTGACCTGTGTCGGTGCGCTATGCGACCTGCAGGGGATGAAACCATAGACATTTATCCCCGGCTCTGCAGAAATGTTTGTTCATCCCCGGCACTGGTTTTTTTTTTCTTAAATCGAGCACTGTTTGTACAGCGTGCATTGGTTGTTGTGTTTTATATTTGTCTGCGTGTGTTGTGTTCAATACATTTCCCTATGTGGTCTTTAGCCGTTTTATTAAATAGGCAAACTAGACGACGGTCTAAACACCTCCCCTCCCCAACAGCAAAAAAAGACCCCTTTTCATAAACCAGCCCGTAATATAAGATCTGCGGCTAAGAAGGCCCTGAGAGGAACTTTACGTGGAGCCCTTAAACATCTCCTGGAGACTCTACAACCCCCCCCCCAAATACCTACGACCAAGCTGAGTGCCACAGCTAGAATGTGTGTATCTGTATGTGTAATAGCAGGATCTCCGCAAGGGGAGAGCAATCTTTAACACTTGCAATTATGGGCCTTCACCCCGCTCCTTTACATTTTCTGCTATAAAATGTTTTTTTTTTTGGCTATTTGTACGATAGTCGGGGGAATAGTAGTGTGAGGTGGTCGGAGATGGCCCATGAGTGGGAGTATTTCTGGAAGTGGCCCAGGTCATTGTGTATGCGAGGGTGTTTATGTATTACAGGGCCGTTCTTAGCTGCTTTTGGTGCACTGGACGAGCTACATATTCGACTCCCTCCGCTAATCTGGCAAGGAATAAAACCCATCTTTGTGCCATACCGGCAGATGATAGCGGGCACACTCACCCCGCCGCTCCGTAGGGATGGCAGACGTGCATCAGCGCCGCCAACAGTGCTGGTGTGGTAAGCACACTACACCCTACCATGCTGGCAATGGCGGCGTTAAAAAAAGAGAAAAAAAAATAGAATAAAAAATAAAATAATCTGAAAAATGCAAAAAAACAAACATATTTTATACTTTGTCAGGGGCCTCGGCTGACCAATGTCCAGGTAATGAAAAAAAGACAACATGTGCTTATCTTACTGCTCAGTAATACTTCCCCTCCCCCACCACGTCTCTCTCTCTTTCTCTATCTCCCTCTCTCTTTCTCTCTATCTATCTATCTCCTCTCTCTCCCTCTCTCTATATCTTTCCCCCTCTCTCTCTCTCCCTCCCCCCTCTCTCTCTACCCCCCTATCTCCCACTCTCCCCTCTCTCTCCCTCTCACTCTTTCTCTCCCCCTATTTCTCTCTCACTCTTTCCCCCTCTCTCCCTCTCTCTATCTCACTCCCCACTCTCTCCCTCTCCCACTCTCTCTCCCCCCTCTCTCTCTCGATCTGCAGATGTCCCTGTATTACATTAAACTATGACTTTGTTCACCTGCTCACAGCACACAAGTAAAAAACCACACTAGAGAGGATGTTGGATTCACCTGGGTCTTAAACAGACCAGTGTTTATTATATACGTAAAGGTTTTACCAGGAAGACAAAAAGATATATGATGTCAGACAGACAGACAGACAGACAAATAGATAGTTTGATGGATGGATGGATGGACGGACGGACAAACAGATAGACAGACAGACAGACCAGTGTTTGTGTGCGTAATTATTTTACCAGGAAGACAAAGATATATGATGACAGACAGAAAGACAGACAGATAGATAGTTGGATGGATGGATGGATGGACGGAAGGACGAACAGACAGACAAACAGACCAGTGTTTGTATACGTAATTATTTTACCAGGAATGTAAAAAATATATGATGACAGACAGACAGACAGACAGATATATAGTTGAATGGATGGATGAATGGACGGACGGGCAGACAGACAGGCAGATAGATAGATAGATAGATAGATAGATAGATAGATAGATAGATAGATAGATAGATAGATAGATAGATAGATAGATAGATAGATAGATAGATAGATAGATAGATAGATAGATAGACAAACAATATGCCATAGGTGTTGAACTACAGAAAGTGACCCTTGACCTCTCCACCTACATCCGACATCAAGGGGAGATGATTCATGCACACACTGAACTATATATACTTGTCTATTTCTAGAAAATGTTCATGTTAGATGGTTTTTTATTTTTCTTAAAATTTAAATATGGCCAAACTTGAAAGTGTACCATGTCCGAGCAGCGACGCTAGGGATTAAGGTGTCACTGTCTTCCTTTGAAATCTATTTTCACCCGCAATTATTACGTATTAGCATTGTGATGAGCTACATAGATAGATGGGGGGGAGAGAGAGAGAGAGAGAGAGAGAGAGAGAGAGCAAACACCGACAAACATGTTATTAAATCATCATAAATAATACAGCAACATCGTGGTTGTACTGTTTCACCGAGGGTGGTGTTACTTGATGAGAAATATTTAATTGTGGGTGAGTCATTTAAATTTTTTAAGCAAGCGTGTGTTTTTTTTTTTCTTTGTTTTTTTCTAGAAACGTGTGTTATAAGATAAACCGTCAAAAGCGAAATGCGTGCGTAGCGATAGCACAGGGTGCAAAACTATAGAGTGTGTTTGAGGAGGGGGAGCGGGGGCAGAGGGGGGGTCGATAAAATGTTTACTCACACGGGGTGTCGCGAGTACCTACCCGCAGCTTTCCCGTGCCCCTGCATCAGCTTTCCCGTTACCCTGCATCAGCTTTCCCGTTACCCTGCACCAGCTTTCCCGTTACCCTGCACCAGCTTTCCCGTTACCCTGCATCAGCTTTCCCGTTACCCTGCATCAGCTTTCCCGTGCCCCTGCATCAGCTTTCCCGTACCCCTGCATCAGCTTTCTCGTTACCCTGCATCAGCTTTCCCGTTACCCTGCACCAGCTTTCCCGTGCCCCTGCATCAGCTTTCCCGTGCCCCTGCATCAGCTTTCCCGTTACCCTGCATCAGCTTTCCCGTACCCCTGCATCAGCTTTCTCATTACCCTGCATCAGCTTTCCCGTACCCCTGCATCAGCAATCCCGTGCCCCTGCATCAGCTTTCCCGTGCCCCTGCATCAGCTTTCTCATTACCCTGCATCAGCTTTCCCGTACCCCTGCATCAGCTTTCTCATTACCCTGCATCAGCTTTCCCGTACCCCTGCATCAGCTTTCCCGTGTTCCTGCATCAGCTTTCTCGTTACCCTGCATCACCCGTACCCCTGCATCAGCTTTCCCGTGCCCCTGCATCAGCTTTCCCGTTACCCTGCATCAGCTTTCCCGTACCCCTGCATCAGCTTTCCCGTTACCCTGCATCAGCTTTCCCGTACCCCTGCATCAGCTTTCTCGTTTCCTTGCATCAGCTTTCCCGTTACCCTGCACCAGCTTTCCCGTGCCCCTGCATCAGCTTTCCCGTGCCCCTGCATCAACTTTCCCGTTACCCTGCACGTACTTTCCCGTGCCCCTGCATCAGCTTTCTCGTTACCCTGCATCAGCTTTCCCGTTACCCTGCATCAGCTTTCCCATGCCCCTGCATCAGCTTTCCCGTGCCCCTGCATCAGCTTTCCCGTGCCCCTGCATCAGCTTTCCCGTGCCCCTGCATCAGCTTTCTCGTTACCCTGCATCAGCTTTCCCGTACCCCTGCATCAGCTTTCCCGTGCCCCTGCATCAGCTTTCCCGTTACCCTGCATCAGCTTTCCCGTACCCCTGCATCAGCTTTCTCATTACCCTGCATCAGCTTTCCCGTTACCCTGCATCAACTTTCTCGTTACCCTGCATCAGCTTTCTCGTACCCCTGCATGATCTTTCCGGTACCCCTGGTTAAGAACTGCGATTCCACACCATTCAGTCAGAATTACATTTGTATTATAATTGAAGTACTACTGTACTTCTGTTTTTAATCTGGCTGCTTAATTTTTTTTTTTATTTTTTGGCGCGCCTCATGAAGGTGAAACGACAGATCGCATTTTTTTCAAATTGTATAGCTAGTAGATAGGCTATGAATTTAGTAAGTATAACAATGAGTCATAATTAAGGTATACTTTTTTCAACTCTTTAATTGGTTTATTACAAAAAAAATGTAGGATAATTTACAAAGAAATTTTCAATGGACAAAAAAAATCAAAAAAATGTCCATTGACAAAAGCAAACAAGACGTGAAATAATTAAACAAGATTAAAAAAAAAATAATTCAAAGGATTAAAAAAAATGACAAGATATATTTATTCCACATACCTTGACAATATCCCAACATAAACAATGGTTTGATGACGTCATTGTGTCTTAGTAACAAAAACAATAATGGGGATGCCAACTCTTATTACAAGTTATTGCGTGCTTTAAATATCTCTTAAAGCTAATTTTACTTTATAAAGCGTGATAATCCTTAGTTGAAACAAAAAAAAAAGTAGACAAAACAAATTATTTTGTTGCTATAATTGTTAACACTCTGTATGGTGGTCTGAAAATAGCTCTGGGTGGACACTGCACGTATGATGTAGCTGTTGTTGTTGTTGTGGGTGTGCGGGGCATGTCACGTGTGTGCGCATGAGTTTGTGTGGGTCTAGGACTTATGGTTGTTGAGATCTAGGGTGATGACGGACAGACAGACAGACAGACAGACAGACAGACAAAACGGGGACAATAGAGCATTTTTTTTTCAAAAATGCTCTAAAAACGTCCCATTTAGTGGCTTAGCCCCATTCTACACCTTGTACGTTCAATAACCCATTCATTTGGTGCGAAATACTGCAGCACGTAGTTTCACCAAGATTTATTAAGAAACTCATCAAATGAAATAGTAAGTTTGTGTTCTGAGTTTAATCGAAAGTATCAGAGCTATGCAACAATTGACGGAGTTTTCGGACGATTAAATGACTACAATTTCGATTGTTTTCAATTATGAGTCCTATTTCAGTAACCACAAACCACTTGTAGTTAGATTTAAGAGAAAATATTTTTTTTTCAAATATAAAGAAACGTCTTTATAATATTTTTTTTACAGATATATGCATTACACATTTGAATTTATAAACATTTCCAAAATTTACAAGTATTTACTGAAAGCTAACAAACGTACTGATACATAACATGAAAATGCGCTAACACGTCCTGTGTCCAGAATGGAACAGGCTTAATTGCTTGTTTTTTTATCGTGACCGTCTTTCATACCCACCATAGCCGATAGTGCAATGGTCATGGAGGCACCACGGGAGATGGGGGGGGGGGGACTTAAGCCATGACATGAACATTTTCCTTGGTCCTCACCGAAGATCGAACCAGGTACCTTCAAGTCGACGGTGTCAGCTCCCTCTTTTTTTAAAAATAATAATAATGATAACTGTTCATAGCAAAATGTTAAATTTTATGAAACTAATTTTTTTGTGTTAGAAGTACACCTGAGAAATGGAGTTGTTTATAATTAGAGTATTGCAGTCTACTTTACATGTAGCTGTAATGGTATGTAGTCTACTTTACATGTAGCTGTAATGGTATGTAATTTATGCTAATAATACATACTTCGTTATGCTCAACAATAATGTAACAATAGGTTTTATTTTAGGCTGTATTTTTGTTAGGGGATGGGTGGTCTTGCGATGCAGAGCGCTCGACTGTCGACCGTAGAGGGTCCCGGGTTTTTCACGTCAGCGAGAAAAACCTTGGGATTTTTTTTTTTCAGTTCCTAGTGAAAGTCCTCAAGTCCACTCATGGGGGCCTGATATTTAGTTGTGGTAGTGAAAGACGACTGGTCATTGCGCTAACCACACAATCCCTTTAGATGCAGAGATTACTGAAACAGGTGAAATCTATACTTTATTATCCGCCCCGATTAACCCTAAGGGGGGCTTAAAGATTTACCTTTTTTATATTATTCTAGGATAAAAAGTTGTTTTTCTTTCAGCTTTCTACTGATTTTAAGTATTTAAATTGTGAGAACAAAGATAGGTAGTTTTTGTTTTTTATGAAAGACATTTCTTCAACTACAAAGGCAAGAAAAGATAAATGTGCATTGGGACAGCTGCAGTCCAATAGGGTAAGAGAATATGGAACCACGTCGTCGCGCAAGGGCATTTTTTTTTATACAGCCAATGGTAACATCTAAGTAAAGTTGTCTCGATAAACGGTTATCTATTTATACTCTTAACTTAGAATTGCCCAGTGGTCAGAGTGAGATTGTGATGATGACCAAACACCAACTGTCTGTTGAATGTTCAACCGGCTCTCTGTAAAACAATAAAGTACGGTTGGTGTTTACAGACCAGCTACATGAAGGAGCTGCCCGGTGACAGGATGTTGCACCGACCATCTTGAAACGGACATATTTATTTCAGACCGTCAGCTAAATGAAGCTTCGAACTTGAAATTTTGTTTGAAACAAATATAGACAAAACGATATTTTTTTTTAATGTAACTTTCAAATTTTCTGATCTAGTTTGTCGTACAAGCTGAACCGTCTTAATAGTGTTACGACCCTCTCGGTGCGCACCGTACAGTCTACAGAGTGAACGCGATGATGCAGTAAAGACAGTGACGTAAGAAACCGGCAAGAGAGTTGCCGTTGTTGTTGTTTTTATAGATATTAGTAAATACTCTTGGAATCCACGCCTGTGTGTTGTTTTGACTTTATAAACAGAATTAAAGAGTTATAACATTGGTGTCAGAAGTCGGAATTTCTTTTCTGAAAATGGCCGGTAAGAAGCTAAGTAAACTTCTAGTCGTAGAGTTGATAGAAGAATTAGATAATCTGGCCTCCCTACTGACGGCAACAGTGAGCAATTGGCCTCTAGACTAAAGGATGCTCTGATAAAGGAAGGAAATGATCCTGAGAGCCACCGTTTTGAGTCTGAAATCGAAAAGTTAAGAAAAGAAATGAAAGAAGGCCGGAATGAAATGAAAGAATTAATTCAAGCAATAAGAGACGAAATATAAGATCTGAAGGAAGATCCCAACACAAGAACCGAGAAAGCAAAGATTGAATTACCAAAAGTGAAAGTAGTGAATGAAACGACAACAAAAGAAAACATGACTCAGAGACAGACAAAGTTAATCACTGAAGCAGACTTAGACATGCGGCCAGTTTTATCTGAAGATGTGGTCATCCAAGAAGTGGCACCTGAGGATGTGGTCATCCATAAAGTGGTACCTGACGATGTGGTCATCCAGGAAGTGGTACCTGAGGATGTGGTCATCCAAGAAGTGGTACCTGAGGATGTGGTAATCCAAGAAGTGGTACCTGAGGATGTGGTCATCCAAAACGTAGAGGACGAGAAGGAACTAATCCAAGAAGAGCCGCCCAGCGATCTGAGCCCCTGTGAGAATGATCGGTCTGCAGAATGTCTGAAAGCTTGTTACAACCGCAGCCCTGGTTACTTTGAATATCCAGACAACGTAACAGAGTCTGATAAAAACAACGTCAAGAACAATGAACCACAACTAAACAAAAGCCACGAATGATTGGAAATCCACAACAGTGGAGCTGATGCTAGTGCCAACGTTTGGCACTGCAACGGCAAGACCCCTACAGGTCTTAATTTTGTGCACAATCTGCCGCGCTTCGATGACCTGTGGTGACCTGTGAAGAGCCACCTGAGACGTTGGTGACCAGTGATGAGCCACCTGGGACGTTGGTGACCCATGAAGAGCCACCTGAGACGTTGGTAACCGGTGATGAGCCACCTGAGACGTTGGTGACCCATGAAGTGCCCCCTGATGAGCTGGTGACCCATGAAGAGCCACCTAAGACACGGGTGAACCGATATGAGCCACCTGGGGAGCAGAGACGAAAGGTAGAGAGGAGCGAGGAGACCAGCAGAGTTCATCGGAGCAGAGGAGAACGAAGCAGGACAGAGATGAACCTGGCCATTGACTTTAATCTGGTCAGTTCAGTGTACATTCATCCTAGCTCTGTCAAACGCAAAACATTTCGTTACTGCTACAACGTGTGTTTCGTCATCGTCATGCTATTCTGCAACAACAAGAGTTTGATTTTGTTGGGCCTCATCAATGGAGGTCAGTATCCCGAACGCCTGCACCTGCGAGAAAACCTACCTGGTGAACAGCCAGATTGCTATGGGGACGAACACGTCCTCCCCGCCCCACCACGGGGATATTCAATCGCACTGGCGGCGGAGCAGGGGGGGGGGCAGGGGGCAGCGGCCCCCCTAAAACTTTTAAGGAGTGGCGGCGCCCCCCTTGAATTTCCAGTCTGCCCCCCCCCACTAAAATTTTAACTTTGTTTAACTTTTTTTAACTTTGTAATTCATTTTAGTTTATATGTATCATTTTCATAATTCATTTGATTTATTTCTTAAATTTAATATTTGAAAGAAATTATAATTAATTTACATTTTACAGTAATCACAATATTGAGAGTTGTTGTGGCATATTTTAAAACTAGTTGTGCCCGGCTTTTCCCGGGTTTAAAATAAGGTTTTCTGTTTATTTAAGAAGCGTAATTTGACGTTTAATTAAGATTTAAAATAAGACGTTTATTGCATGCAATAAAAGGGTACATTTATCTTAAAGCAATGTGATACACAACATTTTTGGCAGTTCATCTCTCTCTTTCCCCCTCCCTCCCTCTTTCCCTCCCTATCCCCTCTCTCTCTCTCTCCCTCTCTCCCTCCCTCCCTTTCTCTCTCTATCTTAGGCATGACTGTAGCAAAAGATGACAATTCCTATGGATGAAGAAATGGAATGTAATAATATAGTAAGTAATGTGATATTTGGTTCCCCGTACCGATCATATTTATAGTACGTTAGCTATGTGGGAGAGAAGCTCGTAAAACCTGAAATCGGAGTAAAAGTTTGCCAATTTTCATGTCTTTGATATCCAAAATAATTAATTACAATTAAAGTACCCATTGAGATGGAACGAAACCTGTTTAAGAACATTCCCCATGTAATTTTGTGTATGTGTACCAAATTTCACGTTATTTGGTTGTCTTGATCTTGAGTTTAAGGGAACAGACAGACAGACAGACAGCAAATGCGTCTTATTAGTATAGAGAAGTATTGTCATCTTACCGAATGACGTCAAATGTAATTTTTAAAGAAAATACAATTATTTACTATCTTTTCATAAATTACTTTTTGTTTATTGAGTTTCCCGTTTCCGGTTTCAGTTTCATTTTCATCATCATTCATGATAATTATCAGTAATTTTCTGATCTAATTTCACTATTAAATTTGTAAACAAACTGACATTACAAATCAGTTGAAGACAGAAGTGCTCAATGTTCATTTTTATTTTTTTTATTATATTATTTTTTAATAATATCGATTAAATACTTGCTACAGAATTACTATATTCTATTATTGAATTAAGGGGGTAAAATTTGTCTTTCGGTCATATTTTGACTTGCCCCCCCTTAAAATATTTCGTTCCGCCGCCGGTGTTCAATCTCCACAGCCTGACAAAAGACATGCTCTGGTTCATGTGGACAGACTGTACAGATACTGTTGTGAAAACTGACCTGTCCGGGACGGACAGGTTTAAAAGGGGGGCAGTGTTACGACCCTCTCGGTGCAAGAGAGTGGTCATGTTGCCGTTGTTGTTGTTGTTTTTATAGATATTAGTAAATACTCTTGGAATCCACGCATGTGTGTTATTTTGACTTTATAAACAGAATTAAAGAGTTATAACAATAGTATGACGGGCAAACCCAGTTTGCTGGAGGGTGGGGGGTCAGACAGACACCTGTGTTTTAACATGCACGCCTGGATGTTGGACAGGCCTAAGGATAAACTGAGATGTAATAGCAGTGTAATACTTTTTTTTTTTTAAATGGCCTAAAAAAATAAATCCTGAAATGTTGAGTATAAGCTCCTTACCCTAAATGGACAATGAGTCAAGGTCACCACCCCTTGCGCCACAACTAGGGTCACAGACAGACGCATGGACAGGCGTTTATAGCAAGGTCACGGCAATATGCGAAATTGAAATGAGTGTGTTGTGTGTGTGTGTGTGTGAGAGAGAGAGAGAGAGAGAGAGAGGGAGAGAGAGAGAGAGAAATGATGGAATGTTTATATCTTGTAACTTATAAACCACTAAAGGGACTGTTTGTGTGGTGCCCTTCTTTAATCCCCACCATAGTGGATAGTGCAATGGCCATGGAGGCACTACGGGAGACATATCGGGGAATTAAGCCATGACCTGAAACATTTCCTAGATAGATAGATAGATAGATAGATAGATAGATAGATAGATAGATAGATAGAGAGAGAGAGAGAGAGAGAGAGATAGAAGAGGGAGGGAGAAAGGTGAATAGAGAGAGATAGTTAGAGAGTTAGAGAGAGAGAGAGAGAGAGGAGATAAGGAGAGAGAGGGGGAGAGAAACAAAAGAGAGAAAGGGGGAGAGAGGGTGGTGGTAGAGAGTTAGAATCAGGTGGAGGAGAGCGGGGCATGGGGGGGAAGAGAAGGAAGATGGAGAGAGTGAAAGAGAGCAGTGAAAACGAATTAAAAGCCATGTTTTAACGTAAGGAAGACAGATAGCGGGAAATGTTCTAGACACTTTACATTTGTACAATGACGTTCAGAGTCAAGGCATATGATGGGTGTCTTTTTTTGTATTCAAGACATCTCAGAAATAAAGTTATTAATAACAAACATACATACACACACACAGATATATATATATATATACAACAAGGGGGATTAGACTACTGCTTTCAATGAACCGAACAGAAGATAAAAAAAAGTATGACACCATGTAATTTTTGTTATTGTTGTAATGATTACATACTCTTGTAAGAAACCCACGCCTTCTGCGTTCAGTTAATAAACTGTGAGAGTATTTAACAGTATTGAAATCTAGTCAAAACAGACTGTCAATTACCAATACATTTATACATTTCATGCTGACTGTGGCCCTTAGAATTTTTAGCCATTTTGTTGTTTTTTTCATTTTCTATTTATATTATCTAACATTTTCTTTCTTAATGAATATATTGTTCATTTCAAATTGTTAAGTTAACTAGAGTGAGCTTGTTCATTGCTATTAATCGCTTAGTTTTTTATAAAGACGATAGTTGGGTTTTTTTTAAAATCAAATCTCTTATATTATTTACCCAATAAAATGTGCGTTATGCATCAGACATTATCTACCACAATTACACCCCCATCTTCCCTTAAAACGGAATGTAACAAAATGAGCAGAGGGGGGCCAGACAAAACGCAGGGGGGGGGTCAGCCCGGCCCCATACCCCCATAAGGGCCTGCCCCACCCCCTCCTCCTCACTCCCTCATACGGTTTTATAATATGTCAACGTTCGATTAAGATCTATCTCGAGGCTCAACCTACTTTAGTCTTAACATTTCCTTCCTCATCAAATAAATGTGTATAATGTGGACAACAACAACAATTCTGAGCTCTCAAAGATTTCCGTAAAAAAAAAAGTGTTCATAATTTCGTTTATAAAAGTCTTGCTGATTGGTTGAAAAAAAAATAACCGAGAAGATAATTAATTAATGTCTTCTGGGATAGGTTTTTATCGTCTGCTCTCGAGTGAAATTGAAATTATTTGCCGCTTCCTTATTTTTAAAGTTTTATTACTAGCAAAATAGTTATTATTATCTTAATATGCGCTAATTAAAGGACAGGAATGTTTACGAAAAAAAAAAATAAACAGTTGGAATTGTATATGGCTGAAAATATCTATGGTAGAAAAAAATGTCAACAACTTAAATATGTTCTAAAGGGCAGTTTTAAACTGCATCATGCAACGTGGGGTAGAATAAAGGTCTGGACGTGTTCGGCTCCCTCGGGGGAAGGGAGGGGGGTCGTGTGTTTAGCTTTCGGTCCTGACCAGAGCCCCTAACCACTACGTGGTACAAATAGTGGCAGATATAGTCATATCTATATTCTATGGCAAACATTTGTGACTCGCGGACCTTATAAAAAAATACATACACGTCGAACCATCTTTTGCAAACATGTCGACCTACTTTAGAAAATGTGTTACTGTGACATATCAGGAGTTATGGTGGTGGAATAGTCAGAAGTACAACATACCAGGAGTTACGGTGGTGGAATAGTTAGAGTTTATATACCAGGAGTATTGGTGGTGGAATAATCGGTGGTACATACAAGGAGTTACGGGTGGTCAGGCATTTCATGGATCTTCGAAGTGCAGCGAAATGAAAAGCAAAACCTGCCCCCCAAGGAATGTTTGTTGTGTCTAGGCTAGGGCGTATACTGTTAAATAGAATGTTTTGATTTTTTTGTATTGTTATTTGTTTGTTTGTTATTGTTTTTTTTGTTTTTTTTTTATTAATATTATTATTTCTATTATTCACAAAATTAAAATTCTTATGCGGTTCTTTATAGTATTTCGTTTTACTCTATAAATTACTTGAATGCTGCTCTCAATGACCTCATGCGTGGCCCGCCCCTGATGTGTACAAACATGCTGCAATCATAAGTGTTTCCATGTAGTATCTCCGCAACCAGTAATGGGGGTGGCAGGGGAAGGAGGTGGGGGGAAAAAGTAGGACATTTAAAAAAATAATAAAAACCTTGAAACAAACGAGCGGGAGATGTCACGGCAGGTTGTTGCTTCGTAGGACAATGTCCTGGACCTCTGCTATAACGGTATTAGTGGGAGACAGTGGTTAAACCCCCAAGAGCCCGTGGCGTAGCGAAGAGGTGGGCTGTATGGGCGGTCCGTTACGGCGCAGAGCCTTTTTTTAAATGTAATGGCTTGCCATGAATTTCTTTCGGCGGCCAACAGCTGGAGAGGGCACTAACCCAGCATGCCAGCCAGTCGGTGCCGAACCTAGGGATTTTGGGGCCTGGGGAGTGCTTGGCTTCTTTAGGGGCCCCTGCGTTTTGACATTCGACACCATGACATGAGATAATGTACTTAATATTTAATGTAAAAAAAAATTTTGGGGCCCCCCTTAAGCTGGGGCCCGGGGGGACTTTCGAATTGGAACCCCCCTCCCCCGACCCTAGGTACGCCTCTGACAGATTGCAAGCCATAGATTGGCAATCGAATTACTTTTTTTGAAATGCTAATTTTTTTTGTTGTTGTTGTTGTTTTACCTAAAGTAAGCCAAATTAATATTTAGCGCAACACATTTTATTACTGAAACCTTACACATAGAATGCTTCTGTTGGCAAACTTTGCTAACCCTGGTTGTTGAAAATCCATTTGCATAATTGGATATTCGTAATAAATAAATAAGAAAAAAAAATGGTCTTTTCTCATAATTCTGAAGCAGACGACGAAGTCTCTTCCGTCAAAAAAAAAAAGTCTGCTAGTGACGTCAGCGCGAGGCGGTGAAATTTTTCAAAAATAACAAAAAAACTGGTCATCGCTGAATTCAACTGTGCTAAGTAAATTTTGTTAATGCTATGAACCTAAATTTAAAAAATAAAAAACCCCAGCGCTAGCCATGTAACTAAAACAAAAAGGGTGTGGGGGAGAGGAGGGAGTGGCTAAGAGGTAAAGGTGCAATAGCTTCTAATTTATGTACAGTAAAATGACCTCGAAAGTGAGGCAAGAGAGGGGGAGGGTGGCGGGCGGCCTTTAAAAAAAATGATTTAAAATGTCTGGAATGCCCAGTCACTAGGTTAGGTGTACCGCTGCCACCCCCCACCCCCCCCCCCCCCGATGTAAAAAAAAAAACATACATAGTGACTTAAAACTTTGGGATCGTCTGCCACTTGTTTACTTCAGGAAGTTTTACGTTTCTCGTTGGTTGTGTAGGTTTTTTTTTGTGTGTGTTAGAACAGAAAAATAATTTGAAAAATTAAAAAAAAACGAAAAACAAAGATGAATACGTTTCGTGAAGTGATTTAGTCTGTTTATGTTTTTATTTATGTACTGTGGGCAGTCGTTTTGTTTAGTCCACATAACCCACGATGCGTGCATACGTCGGACTGAACTGTATAAAAAGGTAAGTCATGTGAATGTTAATTGTAGATAGGTTGGTACGTACGTAATTGCGTTGCTCAGTCTTTGTTGTTTGTGTTCATTACACTGAATTTAGCTGTGTCACGATCTTTCGCGAAGTTTGTTGTATTGTGTTCATTACACTGAATTTAGCTGTGTCACGATCTTCCGCGAAGTTTGTTGTATTGTGTTCATTACACTGAATTTAGTTGTGTCACGATCTTCCGCAAAGTTTGTTGTGTTGTGTTCATTACACTGAATTTAGCTGTGTCACGATCTTCCGCGAAATTTTTATTTTTTCTATGTTAGTTTTTTTTTGGAAAATAAATAAATGTATGTAAATGTGTTGTTTTAATGACAAAGTATAATTAGGTTCTATTTTTTTTTTAATAAATATCTAAGCCAGTGGTCCCCAACCTTTTTTCTCGCCACGGACCGGTGAGCGTTTGATAATTAATTTCACCGCGGCCCACTGGAAGGTGTGGGGGGGGGGGGGACGTTGATTATTTCTCGCCCATGGAAAGTCGCCACAATCACGAGAGAAATAAATAAAAAAAGGAAATAATTTAATATTTCTTGGGCGGCCCAGTAACATTCGTTCCACGGACCGGGGGGAGAGGGGGGGACCACTGATCTAAGCGACTGGACATTTAGCCAACATAAAAAGAAGTATCCATAACTTAGTATACAGAGACACTCAGTCTTATTTTTGGTACTCTCGTCTCGTGACAACTGCCTGGGCTTCACGGCTGTGGTACAGTATTTGTCAGTGTGAGCGATTCTTGTCTTCAATGTATTTGTCATCCATCAAAATGATAAGGAACTGCAATTACAACAGTGAGAACTAATGGCATGGTTTACAGTGGACCAACAAGTACAACAGTGACATATAAATCATGATTGATAGTGAACAACCCACTACAACTATCTAATAAGCCTCTAGTTATGAGTGGACCCACCAGTACAACAACGACATATTAGTTATGATTTATAGTGGACAACCCAATACAACAATGACACATGAGTTATTATTTATAGTGGACAACCCAATACAACGGTGACATATAAGCATCGAGTTATGAGTGGACGCACCGGTACAACAGTGACATATAAGTTATGATTTATGGTGGACAACTCAATACAGCAGTGACATATAGGTTCTGATTTATAGTGGACAACCCAATACAGCAGTGACATATAAGCCTCTAGTTTTTGAGTGGACACACATTCCAAGTTGCCCCCTCCCCTGTTAATTTTTTCTCTGTAGCCCCTCAGATAAGTCTGGTCACCGTAATTAAACACTCTCAGCAGTGACATGTCGAGCTCAACTCGCGCCCGGGGTACAATACCTTTTTAACGCCTCCCCCCATTCGAAAACCATATAATATTATACGTAAAATATACCATTTGGCGCCCCTTTGTGAGTAGCGCCCGGGGCATGATGCCCCCCTTCCCCACCCCTCGCTCCGCCCTCTAACTGTCAGTTCTGTCACACGGGCACAAAAACACTTGTATTAAAGACTCACGTGATTTCTAAATTTATTCAAGTCAACCATGCCTTTATGGTAAAGTCAGAAATATATATATATATATGTATATATATATATATATATATATATATATATATATATATATATATATATATATAACCTCAATCACAGTATTATCAGCAAATTCAATACTGGAACGAAAATTAAAGACTTTAAAAAAAAAAAAATATTTTTTTCTAATTTTTAAATAATATTTTCCAAATTTAAGCACCGTTTGCATGATGATTTTTTATATGACGAAAAGTTATTAAACTTCACCCCCTCCCCCCCCCCCCCCAATCCCTTAATTATAAAAGCATCTGTGAAGTTTGTCATTGTATGTCATAAATGTAACACAGGGGTTTCCCGTCTCTCAGCTCCTGTAGTTATTTCAAACTTCCCACCTTCAGCTCGATGTTCGCCATCATGCATCCATTTAATCTATTTATTTCTTAAATATACATTTGTTTTAATTATTTTTTGGAATCCACATTCGTTAATCTGGATAAATTGGGGGGGGTGTTAGGAAATGTCAGTTTAAATTGACGATGCGCATTATGTGTAATTTATATTGTATGAACTGTACATATATTATTTATATCCTCAGTTTTTAGGATGTCTTGACACACTTTTTTTTTTTCAGAAATATAAAAGTAGAAGAAATAGAGAAGTAAAAAATACAACATAAGTATTTGCATAACGATACTTAATAACTAATAAATAACAGTTAAGTATAAAATACTTTCAAAATAAAATGTTAAATTTTATCAAAACCATTTTTAAATCATTCATTAACAGTATAATTTAAAGCTCTTTAATGACTTCATCCTCTTGCATGGGTTGATTGCGCGCGTGTGCGTGTATGTCGTCACATACTGTTTGTAATTCATTAACCGTCATTAAAATTTAATTTCCCCTTAAATTTCGTATGTAAATTTATTCCGCAGATTATCAACAACTTAAGATGTCATAGGCTGAAATCAGGTTGTCACGTGGGATATAACGGCAAAAAGTTGACGTCTGCAACTTCAAAAGCGAAAAAAAACAAAGCAAACGGAAGTTATCGTCACTTTCTCTCTCTCTCTCTCTCACTCGCTCTCCCTTGTTCTGCACCAATCCGGCTTATCGTTAAGTTGTCGCCTCTGGCAAAGCAGATATAGTGCGCAGTAAGATTCGAATAGAACAATGCACACCGCATTCACGCAGAATGTCATCCAATAGACGCTTTAGATTTCAGGATCCAGCTAGCACTGATTTTTTTTCTCTTGGGACTTATTCCTCAACCCGATCACATACTGGGACGAGAAAATCTTTTCACAACATAAATACCCGCCTAAAATGGAACGGGGAGCAGCCAACCACGCCTGCCGGGTTGGACCCGCGCGACACGGAAATCCCACTCGTCATTGAAAATTCAAGCACCACACCTAATCACGTCATTAGCGACTGCTTCCAGCTTCCGTCAGAGTCGGATAAATCAGCATTACGGTGCCGCTGCAGCTTCTCTGAAGCGTCGCTGGCTAGCTCGTATCTGAATATGAATTATTGCAAAGAGAGAGACTCAGGCTGCGACGGGAATAATGACAGAAGAGAAGGATGCGAACGCGGCAAAACGGCGTACTCTGCGGCCAGACACATGTCTGTCCTGCGCGCCTTTTGCGTGTTTCTTCTCAGAGAACTGTTTAGATTTTTCTCCGTCCCTTCACACAGGAAGAGGGTGGACAGGATACCTTGGGGCAGCGTGGTCTGCCTCCTGGCTATGTTTGTGCCCGTGACGTTATGTTTGAGGACGGGGGAGTACCCCGCCTATGACAGTATGTGTGTGTCCAGCGGTCAGCTAGTGCCCGTCATGTGGGATTGTAAAGGTTATATCCAGGTCAGTAGCCAGATTTACCAATGTTTTTTGTAACGCATAATAGTATACTTGTATAGGCTAATGTTTTATATACATACATATATATATATATATATATATATATATATATATATATATATAAACAAAAAATGCACTGATATTTAAATGAGTAAACATTTAAAGTACCGCATATTGTAGACGTATAACTATTCAGATTGGGACTATTGGACCTGGAGTTCCCGGGGTCGAAGTTCACTGAGAACCTATGAAATTCGTCCAGTTCCTGACCCCCCCCCCCAGATGTAAATGTTTTAATAGCCATAATGGCCCTTATGGGCTATAAATCTTTGTGTATGAGGGTGGGGGTAGCTGACGATGTATATATGCAGGAAATGCTTTGATTAAAAATAAAATTTAATTATAACCTGAAAATGTATTAAATGATTAGGTAGAGGGTAGAAGGGGAGGGGAGGATAGTGAATGTTTATATAAGGAGTTGGGTTAGGTAGTTTTTATTATTTTATTTTTTTTTTTGCGTTATTTATTGTGTGAAGGGTTCCAGTGATACTAAAAAAAAATACTCTTATATAGGTACAGTGAGCATTTTTTTTTATTTTCTAAAGTGATATTTTAGGCTTACTCATTAAACAAAAAAAATTCGTTCAGATTTTTAAATTAATTCAATGTCATAGTATTTGAAAAGATTGCCAGTGAAAAGATTGTGCACGTTCATAATTATGCACAAAAAGTTATGTCGAGGCATAGATATATATCCATGTGTCGAGGTTTTGAAGCAGCCCCCGTAGCGTGAAAATTCTACAGCATGGGGCCAGACATTCTACAACAGGCGCCAGGTCAATAGCGGGAGGGGGGGTAGGGGGGAATAAATGTTACTAAGTATAGCAAACAAGCAGAGGGGGGGGGAGCCAGACAAAACGCAGGGGGTCTCGGCCCTCAGGCCTCCCCCTCGCACGCAACGGGCCTGGGTTGAAGTGTGCTTTTGTTTATTTATTTATTTGTAAGCTGATTAGTTTCGAGTCAAACGGGTCGTAGTTTGCCCATGGCCAGTCTAGAAAAAAGATAAATGTAGATTGAAAAATAGACGTTTGGAAACCAAAAGTAAAACTGTTCAACCTAAATAGCTTGTTGTCATGGGAGACGAAACAGGTTACCAAAGCAGGCTCCGTTTTAAAAAAAAAAACCAGTGTCTTTTTTCTAAATTGTGTTTTGTTTTATTGTTGATTTTTTTTCCTCTGTATTCAATAGAGGGGGGGGACACGAGGGGTAAAAAACATGGACGAAAATAAAACGGAAACAAATAATTAAATTGTCACTATTGACGAACCGGCCAGTCGTGGACATTGACAGACATACTTCCCCCTCCCAAACACGAACACCCCCCTTCCCCCATGTTACATACACAAATATACATATATACATAAACACACACGTGTATATGTTTATATATGTTTATATATGTTTATGTATCTATTTACACCGTGGTCTGCTTTTTTTCCTTGACAGACCAAGTTTAACACAAGTATGTCATACTTTTCCTATTTATTCGTGTCTTATTCAGGCTCGATGGCATGGGCTCACAGGTGTTCTCGTCTAGGGTTGGGGGGAGGGGGTGGTGAGGGGTAAGGCCATTAAGTCCCCTAGTGTAAGGCCTCCTTAGTCCTCCAGAGTTCCCCCACTGACTTCCCAGGGTAAGGCCACCTCTGTTCACTATTTTATTAGTACTTTTTAGTCTTTCGGGGTGGGTGTGGGGG
Source organism: Bulinus truncatus (assembly GCA_021962125.1). Taxonomy (NCBI): domain Eukaryota; kingdom Metazoa; phylum Mollusca; class Gastropoda; family Planorbidae; genus Bulinus; species Bulinus truncatus. The sequence continues at coordinate 8,282,277 of JAGDYQ010000018.1, read as the reverse complement.
GGGGGGGAGAAATACCCCATTACTACATCAATCATTTGGCTAAAAGTGAAATGGCGCCCTAGGTTAATATTGTAAGCAATGCATTCAAATAGAACAAAGGGAGAGGGGGGGGGAGAAAAGAGAACAGTGAGGGGGCTGGGCGGATCGGGTGGGTGGGGGGTGTTGCCTGGAGAGCCCGATATTCAACTGACGTTAGTAAAGGAAGTAAAAGTGGCTGGGCATTGTGTCCGACACACATTTCCCCCCCCCCTCTTCCCCTACACCCCTCCCCCTCCCCCAAATTTCAGAGGCTACAAAACCGGTGAATTTTACACTTTTCATCTCTGACACTATCTAAAAAAAAAATAAAGAATCACAGCTTTGTTTGGGTTTTATTTTAAACTCTAATAAAATATGCTGACTTTGCGATATGATTATTTTTAAACAAAAATCATTCTTTAATATTACACATGCACAAAAGCACGTCGTCATATTAAGAACAGAGCAGGCTGGTATATATACATGTATGCCTTTCCCCCATGTTGCTTGACAGCTTTTTTCATGCGAATGTATGTATGTATGTCAGTCTGTATTATGTATGTCAGTCTGTATTATGTATGTCAGTCTGTATGTGTGTCAGTGTGTCACTGTCACTTTTGATGTGATGCGTGACGCAGAATTAAAAATCCGGACCGGACGGGAGAGAGAGGGGGGGGGGGGAAGAGGGAGAGAGAGACAACACTGCAACATGTAAAATGTGGAATGCTTTACACACACACCCCTCTGAAACAAAATATGCCTTGCATTATTTACACATTTTTTTTACACCTACTGGGCGCATTCAAGGTCGGCTTTAGTAAATGTGAGGCCTAAATGTGGGAATACTTTAGTTTTAACATCTCTGATTTTAAAAGGTTTTTTGTGGGAAAAATACCCTGACCGGCACAAACAAACGCTCCACTGGGCCCAACTCGGCCCTAGATGTCATAAAGTGTAGCCTAAATCCTTTATGGAACACGTGACGTCCACTTTTAGTACATCTATGGGCCGTTAACTATTGCCCCATCCACCCACCCTCAAACGCCCTTGTGACGAAGCAAGGCACGTGAACTATGGTGTTGTTATTATGGGGACACGGTGGGGCCTTTGGCGCTCGGGAGGAGCGAAATTTAAAGGCAACTTAAAGTGTGGAATCGATGGTGGTATGGGGGGGGGCATTCATACATATTTTTAACGACGTCACGGTATTCTAACACTTAACTCTCTTGATGGTCGTGTGGCAAAGCGCTCAGCTGTCGACCTGAGGGTCCGTGGTTCGATCTCCGGTGAGGATCAATGCATATTTCAGGTCTTGGGTAAAGTCCCCGAGATATCTACCCTGGTGCCTACATGAACACTTCACCATCGGCTACAGTGGGAATTAAAGAAGGGCAGTACAAAACCGACTCGTAAGTGGTTTACAGCAGTGCTTCTCAAACTTTTTGAAGTCACGGCCCACTTGGAACGCCAATCAATATGTCGCGGCCCCCCTATTGTTTTTTTTTTTTTGGTTTAAATTGCTTAAATTTATATTTTTTCGAAATTCCACGCCCCCCCCCTCCGGACAGTCCACGGCCCCCTGGGGGCCGCGGCCCACCACTTTGAGAAGCACTGGTTTAAAGGACCTAAAAGAAAAAAAAACATAATTCCCTGCTACCCTTCAAGCATCCCGCCTCATTTCTGACCAGTGGTCATCTCAGTGTTTATACCCCATATCATACACATGTCTTGGCAGCATGAAGATCCGACTCGCTACCAAAGCGCGATCTGTCTCCCCCACCCACCCCCTCCAACACAGCTGCATTCAAGAACCATCACACCAATACATATACACAATAGTGGAGGGGGGGCATAAGGCAGAGAGATTAACGAAACAAATCTTTACTAATATTTGAAAGTAAAGACAACAAAAAGTATAACATAAATATTTTTTAACAAATTTAATCAACGAATGGCCACAACCAATTCAGCATAGACATTTAAGTTTGGTTTGTTTCACCGAAAATCACAAGGCAAAAGTCTCATTAATTTTACTTTGACTTAGAGCTAATAATTAAAAAAAAATGCTTGAATAAAGAAATTTCTATTTTTTTTTTTGTTTCAATGTCCATCACATTTATAAAAGTCTAACAGGAATGTGTCTAGAATTGGCGTTTGGTCTCGGAAAAAAACAAATTGCTTCTGGTATGTATTTGGTTGTAAATTCAATTTTGGCTTTAATTTTATATTGTTTTGTATTTTGTTCAGTGCATGCCCCTGGGATACGGGACTTACAGGGCGGTCTGGACTCAATGCAGCGGAGGGCGCTACTATGACCCTGACCAGATGGCCTGCGTCATACAGTACACCAAATGCCCAACACCCAGAGGTCAGTTGTGATACGACTTTATCGTTGATGACCAATACTGAAACCGTTGTCCAAATAGTCAATACGGACAGATACTCAACTAGCAATTTTAGATTTAATCACACTGAATATATCAATCAATATATCTACTCTACAAGCCTCCCTTCAAGCATCCCAATTAGCAAAATAGATTTTAAAAAGCATAATTCTTTATCAACCTATCAATAAACCAATCAATCTATATATCTCCTCCATGCCACCCACTTCAATCACCCCCCCCTCATTTCTGATCAGTGGTTTCTATCTTTAGTCTGTCTGGCTGCATGCTTGTTTGTATGTATGTATGTCCATCCGTTCCTGTGTCTTTCAAGCAATCAATCGTTCTGTCTGTCTTATATCTGCCCGCATCTCTCTGTCTTCTTTTCAATCTCAGCCTACCTGTCTTTATATCTGTCTGACAGTACCCCTAATAGTATGCCTGTCTGATAGTATGCCTGTCCGGTTGTATGCCTGTCTGTCTGATAGTATGCCTGTCTGATAATATGTCTGTCTGCCTGCCTGTTTATACACTTTATAATCTATTACTTATTATCGATGCCTCTATCACTTACTCAATAGACGCCGCCATGAACATCTGCCCGTCTAAGCCCCACCTCAGATTCCCACACCCGGGCTCATGTGCGCTGTACTACGACTGCAGCCAGCCCAGCAACCGACCGGGGCTTGGGCCATGGGAAAACGAGTGTCCCGACCCTCTTCTGTTTGACGAGGCCACATACACGTGCATAAAGAGGAAAGATGGCGACAACCAGTTCTGTGGGGGGAGGCCTGAGCCCAATGGTAAATGTAAGTGAATACATATATAGAAATGTGCACTCGATTAGATTTTACAGAAATGTGCACTCGAGTCTGATTACAAATGTGCACAGGGTTTTCTATGTTTAGAAATGTGCTCATTGTTTTAATGTATGGAAATGTGCATATGAATTTACGGTATGGAAAATTCTTAAATGTATAGAAATGTAATGTGTACATAAGCTCAATGCATAGAAATGTGCATACAGGTTTAATTAATTAGAAATGTGCACAAGCATTATATGTTTAGAAATACTCAGCAAATAATTTCTTTATTGAGAAAAGTGCTTTCAAGTCTATGTGCTTAATTTTGCACTTTGAGTTATTCGCATATCAGTCGCATATCAGTCTATGTGCAGAAATGTGTATGCGAGTTCTATGTACATAAATGTGCAATCGATATGTGTGTATAAAAATGTGCACGCAAGTTCGATGAATATAAATGTGCTTTCAAGTTTTATGTGTAGATATGTGCACTCAAATTATGTGTATAGAAATGTGCGCCAAGAGATCTAGCACACCATACAATGCTTTAAAAAAAAAAAAAACTTGAAATTTCATCCGAGTAACATTTTGTGGCAATCAGCAGTGGCGCAACTAGGGGGGGGGGGGCATTGGGAGCATTTGCCCCCTCCGAAATAAAAAAAAATTAAAAAGATTAGACCAAAATTTGTTTAAAATAAAATACAAATATATAAATAATGTGATTTTTTAATACAAGTGATTTTTTTGGCCCCCCCCCCCCCTGAAAGTTTGGTCTAGTTGCGCCTCTGGCAATGAATGTCATCTTAAACCCATGTTTTAGCCCGGGCACTTTGAGAGTTTATGGGCCCCATGCTCATTGATCATCTTTGTTTCAACCTTTTGAGAGGATGTCGTTGGAGGCTTGTCGACACTGTTGGGGGGAGGGGGGATGCTAATTAAGATGTCTCTGCCCACGTATTTTCAAATGAAATGGAAGTATTTAAAAACAAATACTTAAAGGCCAAACTTTCTCTCAACATTACGAAAATGTTTCTGCAGAGATAGGGGTTCTTGGCAGGCCCGTAGCCAGGTCAAAGTAAGCAGGGGGGCACCAATACCCAGCAAGGGGGTACCTTCTCATTTTAGTTACTTTTCTTTATTTTTCCTCTTTTTCTTCTTTTTTTTAAGCGGAGGGGCACTCCACACCTCCAGTCCCCCAGTGCCCCCCTTGGCTACGGGGCTGGTTCTTGGTACATGTATATGTACTCAGGGCCGCCGAGAGGGGGGCAGGGGGGTCATTGCCAGGGGGCCCGCATCTGTAAGGGGGCATAAAGGGGGCCCGGCAGCTCCGACCATGTCAATTTTTTCACGACTCATTGTTTATTAAGGGGCCCGCAATGATATCCTGCCCTGGGGCCCGCGTCGGCTCTCGGTGCCACTGCATGTACTTGTTTTACTAAGTAACTGTAGCCAACTCAAATATTTATTGCATGGTCCTTACTGGGAACGTCTCTGGTTATTGGTAATTTTACACACTAAAATGTACGTGATCATCGATCCGTTTAAGATTTTTTTTTTTTTAGCTTTTGTATCGAATTCGTAGCAATTATTAGGGGCAGTTTGTTTTCTATAATTTTATTTTGGGGTACAAAATTGACTATGAACCTTTTTTGCGATTGGTCTTCACCGCAATTATGTTCTCTTTTTTGGAGTTTTAAAAATATTTCTGTTTTCATAAACAAGTATTCCAGATAATGACATTATTAATGCATTACATTTCAAATAAAAACTAATTTTAATTAAAATATTCATTCCTTTCTAAAATAAAGCAAAAAAAAAAATTAATGGCAAAAGTTTGCGAATGTCCGCCCACGAGATAAATGGTTCTTTCATATTATTTCTTTAAAAACTTTTCGAATTTTTTGTAAATTTTAAGTCTGTTCAATAGTGAAGATTAATATTTATTTCTTGGGTTTATGCTGTATGCATAGTGACAACTTTTTTTGTCCCTCCATGACAGGCGAATATAGACTTGGCTGCACTGATAAGAACTGTACCGGGTTAGATGATGGTCCTCACTATGATCCTGTGTCACCCTTCACTGGTAGGTTAGTAGATTAAGTTTCATACTAATTACATTTCTTAGCAATTTCACCTTCTGTCAGTAGTACCATAATTTAAAAACTGACTTTTTTTATTGAAGAGTATGAAAACAATATAAATGAATTAATGATGCACTCATTATTTTTCAGAAAAATTTTACATTTGTAAAAATGGAACAGTTGTGGAAAAGAAGACCTGTGAGGAAGATGGTCACATCTTTGACCCTTTCCGAAGGGATTGTACTGATGCTATACATGAAGGTAAATTAAAACAATTCATTGTATTTGAATTCCTTTTTTTATCTACATTCATTTATACCTTTTAAAATAATGTATATACCTGAAACCATTGTGGTAGATAAAGTAAAATTCACCTGGGGACTTTGTTGGTGACACAATGCCTAGTAATCTATACTTTCCCATACAAAGTAATGTATCCCTTTTGAGCTAATTAAATTTATTAGTTATTGATTACCCTCAGAAAACAATATAATCTTTTCATCAAGATGTCTTGGTAAATAAAATTTTAAAAAAACACAGTTCTGGAAACTTTGATGGGGTAAATAAATACATTAATTCCTTTTGTCTATTCAGTATGATTTTTTTAAGTCAATTTTAATGTGATGTTTGCTCAAAGGATCACAGATAGTAATTGGTTAAAGTAAAAGAAGTTACTTGATCAGGATGGTTCATTTCTCCAGCATTTATAAATATATAAATTTTATGTAGAATTATTCTTTTTGTGAAATCGAATTCAACAAAAGGTTAATTTATTCTAAGTATCTTTGACCTTCAAAACTCATTGACTCACAATAATGCACAGTAATTAATTTTTTCCAGAATCCGTCCAGAAATTTTGCACTAAAAATCCAACAGCAGTATTTCCAGACCTGGGCAAATGTTCTCTGTTTTATGATTGCTCACAAGACAGTTGGCACCCAGCATTAAAGGTTTTTTTTTTTTGTGTTTTTTTTTAGTTGTTTTTTTGCATACACAATAATGCATTAAAAATTTACTCAGGTGGAACATCTTTGATATCATTATTTATAATTATATTATTGATACTTAAAACTGATTTTAAATGCTGACATAAGATAAAGTTCTCTTAAGCCCTTAAGGGCTGTTCAGGGCAGATGAAGTCTAGAATTCATCTGTTTCATGAAAGTCAGCACATGAAAGATGACATCCCAGACTACTATTGCCCTTGAAATAAAAAAAAAAATATTGGGTTCATTACAATTTCCTCCAGCACTCGTTGTCAACATTGAACCCATAATATCAATTAACACTTCATCGTCACACATTTTAAACCAAATTAATACACGTAATTTAGTCTTAAGTTAATGCATTTATCTTAAATAAATGTCATATAGCCCTATATATATATTTTCAAACAAAATTACTTAGTACTTCTTAGTGAAAACAAATAAGTAATAATTTGAATAGTTTTTTTAATCAGTTGACAGGGTCCGGCATCCAGGATTGAACTGTCCTTGGGTACAACCGTCAGCGGGTCAAAATAAATTACAAAATTAATTAAATTGTATTAAAGAGCGCCAAAACTTTTGAAAGTTAAATTATATCAAAACCAAATATTAAGCAGAAAATGAAAAACATGTCTTTTTTTTTTTTTTTTAAATAAGCTTTTACTAAAATGAACTAAATAGTCGAAAAAAAACTCCTTAAGTCATACAAATCTGTAAAGAAGTTGGTTGGGGGGGGGGGAACACAATAAACTGGATTAAATATGTCTTTGCAGTAGCCGATAAATAATTACATAATCCATGCATCTAAATGGGCATCCACGCATGTATTTGTATTGATTATAATTTATATGAACATATGTATTTTTAGTGCTTTTAAATGATAGCTTATTATTTTTAGTATTTTTTTTTATCAAATGCTTTTTGAGAAAATTTTGAAGAAACAATTTTTTTTTTGTGTGATTTTTATTGTCAAGTACTTTTAAGATTATATTTATAAATATTTTTTTTTAATTGTCTTTTTTACGTTAAGCTACACACTTTAATGTGTGAGTCAACATTTAAAATTAAAATAAAGAGCGATTTCACTTTTTTTAGCCTTACCAATCAGAATGTGCATATCCACGACTTTTTGACCAGCTTACTTCATCATGTGCCAGCTTTCTTGAAGTAACTTGTGGCAGGCGGCGAGAAACTATTCAGCCTTGTGAGTATTGTTACTTTGTTAAAATATATTCTTTTTGTTTAGGTAATTATGATTGATGAAAGTTTAGTATTATTTTTAATATGTGGCATATGCTCTCAGAGTCTCATTAATACTTTTTTTTTGTTTTGTTTTTTTATGTATATTAAAACAAATGGCAATTCAAAGTGATTTTACATTTTGTTTACAGAAGTTAAACTCTTTTAAATCGCACACACACAAAAAAAAGATATTCTGGGGCTTGACAATTTAAAAATTGTACAAAATGTTTGATCTCATGTTAGTTTTCAAAAAAAAAAATTATTTCTTTTTATTACAAGGTGATTATGTTGTTGGTCATTGTGTTGACGCTGGCTGCATACCTTGTGTTGCTTCCTGTCTTGGCTTGCGGGATGGGTCCAACGCCTACCCCGGCCGTGTTCTGACTGGTTTCTATTTGGTTTGTCAGAGGGAAAGGACCATTGACATTAGGACGTGTGCAGAGGGCTCAATTTTTGACCCACAGATGAGAACATGTTTGATGGAGATTAGCTCCCGTGAGCAGGTTTTGTTGTCATTTATATAATAATCTAAATAAAAAAACTAGTTTATTAAATATTTATTTATGACTATGGATAACATTTATTTTTATGAGCACAGCTTGAAATAAAAAATTGTGCTTCTTTCATAAGCAGAAGTGAAATATTTAATTTATAAAAATGAAATTAAATCATTTTTTTCTTCTATAACAGAAACTTTGGAGATTTACTGTGCCAACAATCCTGATGGTAGATTGCTTCATCCCAGTGAATGCTCCATGTTCTATAGCTGCACTCAACAAAACAATACTCAGGTGGGTAATTTATTTTTGTTATGTAAGCAGGTTGATATCTATGTAAAAAAAAAAGTGAGTCCACTTCATGCTGCCGATTCTAAGAGAATCCTTCTTTGTGTAGGATCTCAAATAATGAAGCTAAAATAGTTTTTATGCCCAAAAAATTGCAGTCGCTAAAGGATGGTAATAATTTGTTGTGATTTATAGGAATGAGATTTTTTTTATCTTGTACCTTTCAACTATTTATTCATAATTATTGTGTTTTTTAAACATTCTTAATATTAATAAGATTCTGAATACACCGACCGGGGTCTACTTCTAAGCCCTATAGCAGTTGCTAAGCCACATTACTTAAGTCTTTGATTATGTACATGCCAGCAATCAACTTAACACCACCAAACAACCCAAAACTACTTAATGGTGTCTTAACGGTGAATTCTTTTCTTTTTAAGTTGAAATGGATGATTTTTTTTCCTCTTTACCAAATTCAAACTTAAGAAATAATTCTGTGCAATGTGGTAAAGCGGAAAGTAATACATGTACATGTTTGTGAATTTCAGTTACCTCCCAGTTTCGTCCTTTTCTGTTTGCCATGTTGTCTCAACCATCTTTACTGCAATACCTAGCAGGCTGACCTAATTTTTTAAAAGCAGCTCATACCTAATCCCATGGACATAACATTAATCTTAGTGGCATTTATCAGCCATAACTTGAAAGTTTTTGTTTTAAATTAATGGATGCAGTTGTCACATGTTTATGGATAACAAGGTAGCGTAGGATCAGGTCTTTGTTGAAACCTAGCATAATGTTACACTTTTGTCATTTTTTTTTTAAAGGACTACACTGATTAGTATATTTTAAGCTAGTTATAAAATAAGAGACCAAATTTAGTGAGATATCTTGCCAAATAATCTTGTTTTGTGTGTGTATACAAGTTTTGAAAAATATTGTGGCACTAACATCGATGAAGATGATTATTTTTAGCCTCTGCGGTGTTTTATATTTGTAAAAAGCTATTCTGTAGCTTCAGATTTTTTTATGCTGTCAAAGGCAACAACTAAAATATATTTAAATTTATGTGACTCTTATTAAAAGTAAAACAACTTTTTTAAATGAATATTTCTGACTAGGAAGCAAGGAGTAGATTTTATTATCTTTTGGAGCTGTTTAAAACGTATCTGATTGTTTTTTCCTTTGCTACATTTCTGTTTCTGGTAACTTAAAAATCTAAAAAGACACTAGTTGACAAAAAATAAGGAAATGAAGCATGATAAAATTAAAGAAATATTTTATAAATTCACACACAAATCTTTTGTCATTTCCATTTCATAAAATAATTCAGAAAAATATGTTTTGAATATTTTTTATGAAGAATAAACCAATTCAATAAATTCTAGTTTGGTAAATTTAAACTTTTTAAAATACAATAGTTCTTGAATATTATTAACTTAAAAAAAATGAAATAATTAAACTGGCTGGTCATTTCCATTTTCTGCTTTGCTGTATTAGACCTAGAAAATAAATACCACTTACAGAGTTATGTAAAAATTAATTTAAAATATAATTTGTATGATATTCATAGAGGGCTTAAAAATATTTACTGTTAGTTTACTTATTTTGATACTGACCATTAATTTTAAAATATTCTCCATTGTTCATTATAATCATTTTTTTTTATCAACACTTTAGGTCAATCCCAACCTCCCAGCAAGGGCTGTTGAGTGCAAATATCCCTATTTGGTCGACTCGGGCACGTTGACATGTAAGCCCCATACTCTTGTAAAATGTGGAGGCAGAAGAGAGCCGTATTCCCCTTGTAAGTTGATGAAATTGTGTTTTTCAACTGTCAGTGAATAAACAACCGTGTTTGAAAAGAAAAGAATAAATCATTTTCACATATAGTGATTATGCCACAGAAATGATTACCTTTAGAGACTTTAGACTCTAGTTTGTTAGTATTTTAATGAATTAATTGTTCACCCAAATATGTGTTCTCGTTTACAGAGCACATTAAAAAATAGGATGAGTGCATGTGTATTTTTTTAATGGTCCTTTAATATATTTTACAAAACAATATTTCCGCAGGTGATTATGTGAGCAATCGATGCACTAGTAAAGCCTGTACCAAGTGTGAACTGGTTATGCCTTCATGTTACGGAAAAGCAGATAATTATTACCCTGCCATAAATCAGGTATTCTACCTTGAGAATTTGATAAAAAAAAAAATCTAAATATGCTTAGGTGTGCATTTTTTTATTTATTTCACACCCACAACTTTATTTCCTTATTAAAAGTTTAGATATTCCCCATTGCCTAGCCATATTAAAAAAACACCCATCTTCTTATAATGAAGACAAAATACATGTATTTTCCCAATTATTTTACACCTCTTTTCTCCTTATTCATACCAGCAGAATAAGTTATTTTCTTTATACGGCAATCTAGTTGTAAATCATGAACTATGTATACTTTTGTATGTTTAAACTAGAAAGTGTACACAATTTGGTAAATTTTACTTAATTTTTGTTTATTTTTTATATTTTCTTTGATCTTTTTAACCTTTATTCCTTTTTCAAATTGTTGCCTGATCTGGGCTATAGCTGAAACAATGGCCAATGTCTAGTTACTAGTAGTTTGTCCAGTTTTTTTTGTACTAACAGGGGTTTAATTTTGCTCATATTTTTTTTGTTACATAGCTGAAAGATCTGCATCTTATACAAATTTGAATTCTTTATTCTCACAGGAAATGACTGCCTATTACATAATATGTAAAGACCAGAGGGTCATGGGAGCAGGAAGTTGTCCTAACGGCACAATTTTTGATATTCGTACATTGACATGCACTGATGTAGTTTACCCTTGTAAGTAAACTTTTTTATCTGAAGTTACAAAAAAAAAAAAAACCACATAAACATTTAAAGTATGCTGATCTATTTCTAACATGTTTTAAAACTATGCAAGGGATGCAATGGCAGTGTGTAGAGAGATGGACCACTAACTGCGAGGACTCAAGTTTGAGCCCTGGTGAGTGACGGGACTTTCCTCAAGTCCAATTAATGTCCCTAAGTCCACCCAGCTTTCAAATGGGTATCCAACATTTGTTGGAGATGGTAATGGGGGTTTGGCATTGTACTAGCCTCAGAATTCCAAAGAATAGCTGTGGCTACAGAAGTGAACGGATGGTCGTGCAGTAAAGCGTTCGACTGTCGACCTGAAGGTACCTGGTTCGATATCCGGTGCGGCCTTGATTCAAGTTCTCGATATATCTCCCGTGGTGCCTCCATGGCTATTGCACGACCAGCTATGGTGGGGATGAAAGAAGGGCACCATAAACACCGTCCCATTAGTGGTTCATAGGATCTAAGAGATTTCATCTCATCCTTACAAGGACTTCACACACAGAAGTAGATAAACTCTTACTCCTTCTGACCCTGTTGGTGTGTGCAGGCTTAAAAAAAAGGAAACTTTACATTTTAATTTTCTTATATCAGTGCTAAACATTTTAAGGAATTAATTAAGGATTTTTCCTTTTATTTGATACATTTTCAAAATTATTTTAAAATGTACCCCGAAAATCCTTTTTTTTTTATTGCAGTTCATTTTGAAAAGTTAAAATCTGATTATTATTTTTTGTTTGCAGTATCGTTGCTGGAATTCTGCACCAACTATCACACAGGCAGAGTTCAGAACCCGTCCAACTGTGCTCAGTACTATGATTGTGCTATGTCCCTTACAGAGGTCACAGAGTGCACCTACCCTGACCTTTATGATGTCACCTCTCATCTTTGTCTACCCTATGACCAGGTCACTTGTGCTGGGAGACCTGTCTTCCTGGATCCGTGTAAGGCTTCCTTGGTCTAAGCGTTTTTGTTGTTTTTTTCATCACTTTTAAAGTTATTGTTTAAAATTTTTTTTATTTTTACTGAAGGGGTTTTATTGATTATTTTTAATTTGATGTGGATATTTACAGAGAGTATTATCATGTGATAAATAAAAGAGTTTTTTTTTAATATGAGCTAATAGAGAATAGAATTTGTTAATTAAACCATGACCTTCCAAGCTCAAATAACATCCTTATATATTTCTTAGAGCAAACTTATAGCAATAATTAAGTATAAAAGATTTTTAAAACATCATGACTTTTTTCTTTTTTAAAACTCTGAGCTTTAATTTGCAGTTGCTAAGGTTTAACAAAATGTAAAATTCTGCTTAAATTTAATCACTAATTGTTCCATTTAATGTACAAGTATTTAGCTAAACAAATTTTTTTGCAAATGAATTAAATATATTCATTTTTCTTGGACTCTCACCCTACACAACATTCTTAATGCTTTAGATAAATAAAGTCATGTCTAATGGTCATTCAGGTGACAGTTTTACCTTTTGCCCTGTCCAGCCCTGCCCATACTGTAATTCTGCTTACCCCTCCTGTGTTGGTCGGAATGGTGCAGTTGGTGGGTTTCGCTTTGAGCCATCTATGTATTATCAATGTTTCAACGATCGACTCGTCTTAAAATATTGTCAGACGACATTCAACTGGACAGCCAAAGCTTGCAATGAGGTTATTAATCCAGGTAAAAAATAAATAATTTAAAACCATTTAAAATACAAAAAGTAAATTGTGTTAGGCTTATCATTAAGTGGACTTAAATTGTATCAAAATAAAGAAGTCTTCAGGAAATTTCTTATTATAAACCTTTTCTATTCATTGTTGTTTTTCTTTTATTCTGAAAGGCTACACTGTTCAAAGTTCATCAACATCAACAACAATGAAGCCAGACAATACAACTATCAATTCATTGGATCTTAAAGGTTAACCTCTTTTCTAAAGTTTTTCATGGTATAAAAATATATCAAATATACCTCTTCATTTGTGTACACAGTAATACATCTGAATTCAAATGCCCAAAAGCTGCAGCAATATGAAATTTGACTGTGCTTTGGAATTGTGTTGATTGGTTAATTTTTTTTTAGTACTTATGAGCATGTCACTTGCAAAGCTTCGATAGAAGATAAAATGATTGCTCATTGTGGTGTTCACAATTTTTTTTCTAAACTTTATTATTTTTTTTTTTTGAATTTTCCCAATTTTTTTTTAAGATAAAAACAATTTAAAGTACTCACCATTATAATAGGCCATTAAGGTGATTGTTTTTACTGTAAAAATGAAATATTTGAGGGGCGCAGGAAGATGCTGATCGATTCTGCATGCATATGAAAAAACAGACTCATAACTTGAATGAATCAGTATTTGAATGACTTTTGGGATTTAAAAAACTTCACTTTATATATCTTATGTCCCCCACGTTTGAGGTAGTTGAGAGCTGCGTTCAAGCTTTTCTTTTTTTTTTTTAATAAATTATACATGTAAATATAAAAGAGAACGATAGTTGGTACATTTAATGGAAGTAAAATTTTTTGAAAATAGAAACGAGGTGGCTACAGTTCCAAGGAACGGGACTCCGTATTATTTTTTTCCGGGGTCCAACTATAGATGGGCATGCGCTCTAGACGGACTTTATTTTTTTACGGCTGTAGATGTGCGCTTGCGAGATAACCGGACTCCAAATTTTTTTTTTCGGGGTCTGGCTATAGATATTGCTCCTAACCCTAACCCCCTAACCCTAGCCCCGAAAACAAAAAATATGCAATAATAAGCAGTCCGTCTGCCGCGCATGCGCATCTATAGCTGGACCCCAAAAAAAAATAGCACGGAGTCCCGTTACTTGGAACCGTAGCCACTGCAAAATAGAAAAACAAAACGTAAAAAAGAAATAGTAATAAATTAGAATATTATAATTAACATCTTTGGAAATTCATTTAACCAGACAACAAATGTACATGGATAATGCAATAATTACAATATTTCTTTATTTTCCTGGGTCAGCCAACATACTGAACACCTGCAATGCTTGGCCTGGTATGATCATGTACAAGGAACATAACTGTGCCCAGTTTTTTAACTGCTCTAATCCAACCAGTTCCCTTGGGGCCTACATCGATGAATGTCCCGTGGGTCAGCTGTTCAACATCTTATCCAGCAACTGCCAATCTTATAATGAGGTCATGTGTCAGGGAAGATACGAGCCTAAGCAAGTCTGTAAGTCTTTTAAAAAAAAAAAGCAAAATAAAATTTCAAAATATACCCATTTAGATTTTTATCCTGCAAACTGAAAGATGATAATACTTGATTTGAATATTTGCAAAGCGAAATGCTATTTATCCTTAATTCTTCATGCTGATTGCCACAATACATTTGGCTTGCCTTGTAATCAGAAAAGAAATGTTCATACAATGAAAAAAGGATTTAAAAATCCATTTCTTTATCTTCATCTTAAATGACAGAATTGATTTTTATTTTAAATACAAATGCTTTTATCCTCTTATTTCATTTAAACTGCGTGAATTAAAGTTTCATTTAAAAGAATGTAATATATTCATCTTTTGCATATATTTCAAAGCAGTCGATTTTTTTTTTCATTTTGGTATGTTGTTTATTATAGCAAAGCATTTTTTCTTAAATAGAAAAGAATTGTAAGTTAATAAGTACATGTAATTTGTTCGCTAGATATAAATTTAAAAAAAACCTTGGAGTTTCAATTCAAAATCATGTCTGATTGAGTAAAATGTGCGGAGAATAATACTACGCATAAAATTTTTATTGAATCATATTAGAAATGTAGTTCATGTCTTCTACTTTCCTCCACTCAATGAAAAACATTTCAATGTCTAAAAAAAAAGTATAACATTTTTAATACAATTATTGAGTGAAGTTCTTGAAAACAGACTTTGTTTAAACAATGTTGGGTATTTAATAACACAATAGATTAAATGTTTCAAGTACAGAATGCTACAAATATTTCTTGAAAATTCTTTGAACTCCAGGTGATTATCAGCGCTATTGTCAAAATAAAACAAACGGTGGCTGCAGTGAGTGTCAGCAGATTTACCCGTCTTGCAACAACATTAGCAGCGGTCTGGCTCCAGCTCAGGGGCGTACCTACTATGCTGTGGTCATCTGCAAAATGGGCAGAGCTGTGAATGTTTCCACTTGTCCGATGGGTCAGTTTTACGATGCTATTCAGAAAAAGTGTTCATCATCTCTCAGTACAGGTCAGTTTTCACTGTCTTTGGTGGGGTAATATTTCAATGTCATTTAAGATTTGTGTATAAGTTATGTAATGTGAGCTTTTGTAGGTTTTATTTTTTTTAAGTCTGTTTAATTTACGCTGTCTTTGGTTTGTTTAAATAATCACTTGATTCTCACGGCTGTTGAGATTGTTAATCTCATTCTCATTTAAACTAGACAATACCAAAGAAAATATGTTAGAAAACTAAATTTTAACACATCTTTGTGATGAGCTTTATAAGAAAGGCATAGGCTGATGAATACTTTGATATTTCTGACAATTTGATGAATTTCAATTTCAAGCCAGTTTTATTGAAAAAAAAAAGTCCTTCATATCTTTGGCTTGTCTTGACAGTGCTATTATTTGTTCATCTATTAATTCAAACCAAACATTTCAGAAATTGTTCAAGCCATGTGTAGAGACTCTCCAACTCACATTGTCTCCCATCCACAGTACTGCAACAAGTACATTGTGTGTGATGCCAGAAACACCAGTGGTGCCAACGCCACTGTCAGAGAGTGCCCATACCCCTTGTTGTTTGGCGGTGGTCTGTGCAGGAACTTCAAGACGGTTTCATGCGGCCGAAGACTTACCGCGGTTGCACCATGTAAGTAAATGTAAAAGATATATTAAACGTCTTCTTTGTAATTGTTTCAACATGAAAAGGAAAAATATTTTAAAATTCTTTTATTATTACATTTATGAATAAATTATTTTAAAAAATACGCTATCTGTCAATATTGGTCCATTCTAATATAACATTTATGAATAAATTGTTTTAAAAAATATGATATCTGTCAACATTGGTCCATTCTAATTAGACGTTAATCTTTTATAATCCTTGATACTTCTGTCCTTTCCTGTTCTGTCAATAACTTAAATCACCTCAATCTGTTCATTTTTATATTTGATGTTATACTATTTATATTATATTTGATATTATACTACATATATTATATGTAATGCTTCTTGTAAGGCTCATGTATGTTGACTTTTTTTTTTTACTCTCTGATTTTTTCAAAGTGATATCTTTACCAAATGTTAACAAATGTTTTGATCTGTTAGGTTACTCCTTGTACAAAATCTAAATTTTAAAAGCCATAAATGAGCCTTACTTCTTGCAATTCATATTGTCATAAGTCAGTCATGTAAATTATTTTTCATATTTTTTTTTTCTATTCTTTTGTCACCATAGGTGACTATGAAGAATTGAGGAAATGCCCAGAAAGTAGTTCTACTTGTAAAGTTGGAACAGCAGATACATGTCCAGATAAAACGGACCACATGTGTGCTCCCTGTGAAAAAAGATATCCTTCTTGCATCGGTAAAATATTTTAAATAGTTGTTCATGCTGAAACAAAAATACCTGAGGCTATCGTCAACAGTTGTTGCTGTTTTTTTTTTTTTTAAATAAAAAATTAATTAAGTTGTTTCCACTTAATAGCTATATTTTTATTTCATTCTCATGAAATCTTTTTACTTTGTTAGTAGAATTTTTTCGTGTGATCCTGTTAACCAATGTTCCCCCCCCCCCTTATCACAGGTAACCCTGATGGGTTCGTTCCCTACCCTGGCCGGATGTTCACCCCAGATTTTATCAAGTGTGACGAGGGGAGAACCATTGCTATACTGAAGTGTGTCCAGTCAGTGTTTGACCCTGACACAAAGACGTGTGGATTAAAGCTAGAAACAGGTAAAACATATATCTGTAGATCTCTTGGACATAATCGTCAACCTGATTACACTGTGTACTTCTATCAGGAATGCACTGATACATTTACTTTGGTGGCTGCATATAAATGCTAAAGACTAACTAGCACTGTTTGTTGATGAACTGATAATCTATTTTTTTTTTGTTGTTCAACACTTGTATGTGTACATTTTCATATGTAGAACTTAGTCTGAAAAGTTTGTTATTTAATTAGCTAATGTTGTTTTGTTTGATTTCTTAAAATTCTATTTTCTATACAGGCCCCTATAGTATCGCAGCTAACTATTTAATAAAGAAAATTTTATAACGTGAAACTTATTTTTAAAATACCCTTTCTCCAAAAATGGCTTTCAAAAGTGAAAATTTATTGATGATTTTTGTTAACATCTGAACTAGGTCAATTGAACCTTCATAGCTTACCTGGTGGATCTGTTAGAATAGAAATCAAAGTGAATGATCAATTGAAACATGCTGATATATGACTTGGAAATTTCAGTCATCTTTTAGAACCTAATAACAAAGTTACCATTTACCTGGTTGTTGAAACTTCAAAATGAGGATTGGTCACTTTATCACATGACCTACAATCATGGAGAATTTTAATAATTCGCTTTTTTTGCCCATCCTTATACTGTATAAAAGCTGTATTCGCCCAATGTATCCTAACTCAGAATAGGACACTAATACAGCGCAGATTCAAACTTCTATCCCTTCCCGTGAACATCAGGCTTACATACATTTCACAATAAATCCCTGAAATATCTAAAATTTCAAAAATGTCACATTGTTAGTTCTCTGACCTATACTTCATTTTTTTGTGTTTCCATTTAAAATTTGGCTCATTAAATAGTGAAAATATAATAAAGCTTTCTTTTGTCTTGTTCGATTTAGAATAGACTTAGATTTGATCTGATGATTTTTTTTTTTGGTCCTTTTTTAAACTTTAACCAGCTTATCCCCATTTCAAGATATTACAAAGGTACACAAAAACAAAATTTGACAGTATTTAATTAATGTACTCTGATTTTACCGGTACCATGATATCTTCTTTATACGTTCACAGTCATAAATGATGTTCAGACGAATCCCACGTCATTCTGCCAGCGCTACCCTACAGCGGTGGTACCACACAAAACCCACTGTGCCCGATACTACAACTGCAGCGACGTCTCCAGCACTGGCATTGAGGTCGCACCTCTCCAGGAGTGCAGGCACCCGAAACTTTTTGACAGCAACCAGAGGCAGTGTGACAACTTCTTAGAAGTTTTGAACACTGCTGGGTGTGGCACCAGGTTTCAGCCTAAACATTACTGTAAGATATGTTGATGAATTAAAATCTAAACATTACTGTAAATTATGCTGATAAATTAAAACCTAAACCTTACATTAAATTATGATGGTAAATTTAAACCTAAACATTACAGTAAGTTATGTTGATAAATTTAAATCTAAACATTAGTGTAAATTATGTTGATAAATTTAAATCTAAACATTACTGTAAGTTATAGCTGATAAATTTAAACCTAAACCTTACAGTAAATTATGTTGATGAATTTAAACCTAAACATTACAGTAAGTCAAGTTGATTAATTCAGTCCAAAACTATCCTATAAGTTATGTCGCTAGATAAAAAACATTTTCTACCGTCTATAGTTATAAAAAT